>PVJH01009817.1:0-69628 GCA_004026705.1 Nesogale talazaci | reverse complement strand
TCTCTTTCTCTCGGTGATTCTCGTCTGTAATCCTGCGGCTTAACTCCCCCCCCCCCCCTGTCCGTCGTGCCCTTTTTCTAGCTCTCCATCACGCAGTACGCCTTTCTGTTTTCTCTCCTGTGCTGAGATTCTTGTGAGCAGCATGTGGCCTAACAAAGAAAAACAAAACTGAAAACAACACCCACACACTAACTCGCCCAGCGGGACTCTGGGAGTCGTCACCTGACCTTTTGGATGTCCTCTGGCTCCCTTTTCTCTGCTGGGTCCCCCTTCAGACCCCTCCATTGGTGTCCATTCTGCCGTCTCAGCATCTCTTGGTCTTTCAGAACACCTGCATTGTTTCCGTTTCTCTGTTTGTGACGGTGACAGCATTTCATTTTTCTTGGGTGGCATGGAGACAAACGGAGGAGACATCTGGCCTGCGTGGATCCCAAGAGGAGCACTCGCTGCCCCCCCCCCCCCCCCGTGCCTGGCTGAGCTCCGTGTTTCCATTCACTGGAGCAGGCGATGCTGGGCTTCACGGTGGGGCCGGGATCTTCTTGGAGCTGAAACGGGAGCTCATTTTGGACATAGTCAAGGAATTACCATTTAGTGAGCGTGAGAAGAGAAGACTGTTCAGTAGGCTGAGGACAGAGGCTGTCTTCCAAGGCATTCATTGCTGGTCAGTCCGAAGGACCAGAGAAGTGGGCTGGCTAGGCATGAGGGCAGCCCCTGAGCAGAATGATTTGCTCCTGGAAGCGGAGCCCCTGACCCGGGCCCCCTCTCTCCACGGGAAGCTATTCAGTTTCCAGATTCCCTCCTCTGCCCAGGGTAGGCGAGTATGAGTACGATGTCATACACAAATGTCTCCACCAGAGGGCACTGTTTCACTTTCTGGTGAAGCACACTTCAAAGTCCTTATGGCCGCAACTATGACACTGCCCAGAAGTCAGTGCCGACACCCATTTGAGCAAAGACTGGCAGCTCTCCAGGATCGGGGTCAAGAACCCCTGGAAGCCAGTGGTCAGTGAACATGGGCAGGCTGCCTTTACTCCTGAACCTCACAGAGGCTAAACCCCCACTCCAAGCCACAACGAACACACAAGCAAACCCACAGGAAGGGCCCAGGAGGCAGAGAAGAATGTCACCCTGAATGTTGGCCTGCTTCCCTCCTGCCTCCTCACACAAGTGTGAGACCTGGCCCCAGGAGAGGCTTGGTGCTGATGGAAGCTCCTCAGGCTGGGTCACCTGGCCCCCAGAGGCCACCGTAGAAGGTACCATTTCTCTCAGCGGCCACCCTCTTCCACAGGAAGGACTTTGAGAGAGAGAGGTCTCCAGGCTACATCAGTCACTTTACCACCTCTGACCCCCCTCACTTCCTCTCTGGAACTTCTGTCTGGCCGACCCTCAGCCACGTGGGAAAGAAGCCCTGAGCCCACTTTGTAGGTGTAAGATTAGGGGTTCTGGGCCTTGAGGATGATGGGACACTGGTGAACTTCCTGCTTCAGGCAGAAAAGTGCCAAGGGCTTGTACCTCACTGCAAAGTAGGTACCAAGAAGGCTGGTGACCACTTGGGGCCTGGCATCTGCCCTCCTGGATGGGTAGGCTCGTCTGTCCAGTGGTCGCGCCTGCCCCATTAGCAAAGGAGACCATGGACTGGCTTGTGGCGGTATAAAGGGAGGAGTCCATACTCAGTGGTGGATCTTTTTTTTTCCCCCCCTTGAGACATGAGTCACTAATTGGAATGCTACTTGTTTTCCAAGCTGTCTGTGAGGTGTTTGATGTAGTTAGAGGATTCTTCATTGTCTAATGGACACAGTCCACACCGTCTGATGCTTATTCAATCCTGGGTCTGTCCATGCTTGGAGACAGCTTCCTGGGCCGAACTAAACCTAATTTCAGGGAAAAGAAGATGATTTGAAAGGTGACTTTGGAATGAATTCCCAGCTGCCCCCACTGCTGCTGTTGGGGAGTGTGGACAAAGGGTCGAGTCTGTGTCCCGGGGGGGTGGGGGGGACCGGGAACCCCGAGCGTGCCGTGCCGTGTGCACCAAGGGACTTATGGCTTGTCTTCTCACTCAAATAAAACTCCCTTAGAAAGTCTTTGCTTTGAAGGTGCCAGAGATTAGAATGACCCAACGGAACTGCGTGCCCAGGGAAGAAGACTGCTTACAAAGCCAGAGGTGGCCGGACCTGCGTGTCCTGCAGGGTGACAGCAGACAGGCACAGGCGGCCCCTGCCACACCCCATTTCCTCAGGTTGGAATGGAAACAGCTTCAGAAAAATGCAGCCTGGCTATGGCTGGCCGGGAAAGAGGTTTCTTATTTATGTTACGCCTAAAGGTTTATCCTCACCTCCTTTAACAAAGGGGGAAGTACAAAGCAAGGAGGAAAACTTGTGCAAACTGAAAAAATTGAGGGTTAGCTATGAAACTGCGCATCTTGGCTCTCTTCCAGCACCCCAGCCCTCCCTCCTCCTGCCCAAGAGCATCCAGCTGCACCCCACGGGGTCCCCGAGCCTCCGGTCTCTGTGCGCCGACCTGGGGGTCAGTCAGCCCCCAGTGTGCCCAGGCCAGCCAGCCCGCGCACACGTGCAGACTCACGGCCAGGCCCAGACCCCGACCCCCGTGCTCTGGTACAGAGGGTTTCCCAGCCAGGAGACCAGCCCCCCGTTTGATTGCTTTCCTCCAGCTGCCCGGGCTGTGCGCACTGCTCAGGCTGCCCGCTGGCGTCCGGTGGGTCAGAAAGAGCTTGTTGAGCTAACACTACGATGACTTTTTCCTGGCACTTATTTCAAAGCAAAGACTTTGTTGCCTGCTGCTTGTCATCTGATTTACAGGGATATTTAATTTTGTAAGGTATATGTGTATATTTATACAGCTATAATTAACTGCACACTGGACTGGAAAAGAAAGGATTCTTCTGTGCGCCACAGCCCGGCCGGTGCCAGGGCCTCCCGGGTGGTGCCCTGTCCACTCGGCCTCTCCTGTGCAGACTCGGGTAGGCCGGCTGTCTCTTGCTCACCATCTGCTGTGGGTCCTTCAGTTTTCCTTTCCATCCCCTCTTTAAAATGTGATTGTTAACCTGCTCCTTAAAGAGACCGGACTAATTCTGCTGCTCGGCACGACGGCTGCCTGTCTGGCGAACAGGACCCGTCCCTGGGTGCCCTGCCCGAGGCGTCCCCGAGGCGGTGGGCCAGCCCGTGACCATGGGCCATAGGGGATGTCCTCGTCGTGCTTCCTTGGTCCACTGAGATGCCATCGGCTGAGAGATCCTTTGTGTCCGTTCAAAAGGCCATTTATGAGTCAGTCATTGAGCCCTACGAAATCTGAGGGGAGCCTCCGGTCGTTTCAGGAGTAAATTGTCATTGGTATACAATTCATGTTGAAAACTCCCGCCCCTTGGCTGTGGCCAGAAGGACATCCAGGCTGGGGTCAGTCTCTGGCCAGCCCCTGACTGTGGTGTGGAGGCTTCACACCTCAGACCAACCCTTTGCTGGCCTTGAGGCCACCGTGGCCACTGAGAGTCACGTCTCCTGTCACCGTCGTCAACCACTACGCACCACAAAACCCGCGACGCATAAGTGGCCTTTGTGAACCAAGACTCTGCAAACTGATCTCTCCCCAGTGAAGGAGTTGAGCACTCGAGCAACGATGTACATTATAATTTCGGGTTTTCATTTTCATGTTTTATTTTGTAAATATGATCGGATGTTTGGAGCTTGAGTATACAGAATGTAAATAGAGTTCTGGTATTTGTACTAATTTGGGTTCCTTTGCTGTATAGCCTTAGGTGTGCAATGCAGACATTATCTAACTGTGTACGGTACCCTTGCATCACAGAGCTACTAGTGAACGAGGTCAAACAATAAAGGTACAACCAGTGCACCCGAAGGCTCCGTGTGCCCTTCTTCCTGCGCCCTCTGGGAGGAGGCCACCCAAGGCAGGCTTCTCGGGACTTCCCTCCTCTCTCTGTGCAGAGGGGGACGGCACAGCTGACGCTGCGCTACAGCTTGTCTTTTGAGGTGGGGGCAGAAGCACAGCCGATGGGCGCTGCGTGGACCGTGGGCGTGGGCGTCATCGTCCCCTCTGAAGCTGCCACGCACATTTGTAACCTGTGGTGGTTCCGAATGACACGTCATCTGTGTTTGCACTCCTCCTGTGGTGGTCATTTTGGCCAGCCCTGATCTCCTTCCCGCTAGGTGTTTTCTTTTTTTCTTTTTGGGGGGCATCACTGCCCTCTAGTGGTCATGGGAGCTACCCAGCCTTGCTCCTGGAGAGCTGCTGCTGGATTCGAACCGCCAAGTCAGTGGGCCGCAGTCCCGCACTCAACCACTATGCTACCAGGGCTCAGCCCAGGTGTTTTCCTAAGTGCTTGATGCCAAATTTTTTCTTTTTCACAGCAACATGTAATGGAAGGTGCAGTTGGCATAAAATATATACGTGTAAAATATTAATATATATGTATGATATATTTTACCAGGAAATGGCCTCTAAATTGCCCAAGATCGGTTTGTTTCTGTCTCCAAAGGTGGGTGTCGCCGGGCTGTGTAAATGATCTACAAACCCTGTGCTGCTGATTGTCGGCACGTAACACACGTACCGTGCGGCTCACTGGTTTCATCTGAAGAGCTCACAACGGTCACTTTGGGCAGTGCCATTTCCCTTGGGGTAAAAGTGCCGTCTCCCTGGCCTGGAAGTGATTTCTCTCTTTCTCCAAAGGCCTGCCTTGCCACCCCTCCCATGACCCTGGAGCGCGAGCGAGCAAGTGGGGGGAGGGTGGGCATGTTGGAGATGCGCCAGGTCAGCTAATAAGCACCTCACATGGGGGCTGAGCCCCGGTGGCGTAGTGGTTGTGCGCGGGACTGCGGCCCACTGGGACGGAGGTTCAATTCCAGCAGTGGGGCTGGGCCTCCTACTCCCACCACCAGAGAGCAGTGATGCCCCAATAAATAAGTACCTCACATGGCACAACCCTGAGGAACGACTGGCTGGGGGGGGGGGGGGCAACATGCAACCAGAGCACCTGTTAGGGTGCCCACCCCACAGCCACCCTCCTCAGTGGAGGAAGACATCTGTGCTAAGACATAGCAGCCAGCCAGCCAGGTAGGACAGCAGAGGCTCCTCTGCAGGCCGGTAGCTGAGTCAAGGGCCAAGGGTCGGGCCTACGGATCTCGGGACCAAGTGCTCCACGCAGAGAAATGGGGGGCCCTCCCCAGGGCTGAGTGACGAGTGGGGCAGCGGGCCCACGCACAGAGTGAGGGCTTAGCATGGACTTGAGACTAAAGGAAATGAAGCCAGTTTCTAAGACAGACATGAGAATGCTTTTAGGGTCTTGAGAGCATTCTGGTCATCTGGTGGGGTGGTGGGGACAAATGTAGAAGAGAGAAAATAGAGGCTTACCCAGCAACGAGGGGGAGAGGTGGCCCTCGGTGACTTGTACTGAGGCCGGACGGAGCAGCAGAGCTGCAAGCAGAGAGCAGGCGTGGGGCACTTGGTTGAGCGCTGACAATTGGCTGTGTGACTGCAGGGTGGGGGGACCAAGGAGGGTAGAGACAGAAGTGGGGGGGTGAGTCGGGATTTTGACCCATGCAGAGAGAACGGGCTCATTTCCTGACGTAAACTAGACTTCACAGCAGGGGTGGCACTGAGGTGAGAATTTTACTTGGGTCATGGTTGAGGTATTATGAAGCTGGCAAGGGATGGCATCTGGCCCCAAACACAAGGGGATGGGGGGGTGGCTACTGTTCACAGCAGTCTCCCAAGACTGAGGCCACTGTGGCTCTCTGCCCCTCTGCTGCGTCTGATCGGCAAGGTGGCCCCACGGAGCACAGTCCTCCAAAGTCTGGTTTTTGTCCGGGAGGATCGTGGCTTACAATTCA
Organism: Nesogale talazaci; assembly: GCA_004026705.1. Taxonomy (NCBI): domain Eukaryota; kingdom Metazoa; phylum Chordata; class Mammalia; order Afrosoricida; family Tenrecidae; genus Nesogale; species Nesogale talazaci. Next base: position 63,770 of record PVJH01009817.1, on the reverse strand, counting down.
GGATCAGAAGCACACCGGATACAGCTTCTCGGGATAGCCTCGGCCAGCATACCTCTCCCCAGCGCTGGACACCTTGGCCTGGCCACCACTTGGCTCAGGCAAGAAACTCCAAGACTTTTAACTGTGCCAGTAAGTGCCCACCGAAGGCATGTCACTTCCTCACTCTGTGAGCTGGGAAGCCCCACCACTCCATGCCCGTCTCCCAGTTCTGTCTTTCCTGCCCCCATTTCTCTGCTGCAGTGGCATGGCCAAGCGGGTCAGGTCCCTCCTTAAGGTCGCCGACACCCTTCCTGTGTGGCCCCTATAGGCCACGTGCCTTACTAGCAAACTACCTTGATGTAGTCAGACCCAGGCCTTTCACAAAGATGAGGCCCAGAGGAGTCCCCGTAGAACACTGCAGTAGGTGACACAACCGGACAGCAGGTGTGTGTTGTGGTTGGGCAATGCCCACCTGCCTGGAAGTCTGTGGTCCTTACTGATTTGTAAAGGAAATCAGTTCTTTTGTTCATTATGTCCCCAATGCTTGAAGGAGCCCCAAGCGTTGAGAGTGAAGGAAGAGCTCCGCCCCCCCCCCCTTCCTGCCACCCCCTCCCTGTGCAGGCCAGCGCCGCCCCCCCCCCCTCGGCCTCACTGTGCCCTCCAGGCTGGGGCTCCTGGCTGTGGGCAGAGTGGAGGGGGCTGCACTCCACACAAGCGGTGGGGAAAACCCGCAGTCAGGAGGCAGAGGTGGGACATACCTCCAGCTCCGCCTTCTTCTCCTCTTCCTACACCAACATGGCCTCCTGCCTCTGCCAGAACTCACAGGCAAGCCTCCCGATGGCGGAGGATGGACCGCTTCCGTCCCTCGGGGTCAGTGCAAGGTAAGGCTGCAGTCCTGGCAAGGGTGGCGAGACTGGGTCCTTCAGACCGTGGACGTGTCGTCCAGGGAGCACCAGTCCCTGGAGAAGGACCTCGCGCTTGGTCGAGTAGAGGGACGGCGAACAAGAGGAAGGCCCTGACAAGATGCATGGGGAGTCACCGCCATGATGGGTTCCAGCACAGCAACCAAGGGGAGGAGGCCCCCTGGGGTGTCCATGCGGTCCCTACGGGGGGCGGGGGGGGGGAACCTGCCCAAGCAGCAGCCGGGCCAGACATGGCTCCACGCAGCAGCGGAGTCTCTCTCTGGCCCGCACACCTTGACCTCTGCCTCTGTGGGGCAGGAAGCCACCGGGCTTCAGGCAGGAATTTCAAACTGTCCCGCTGGCTGGGGGGTCCTTGGCCTGGGGGTCCCAGGAATGCTCTTTGGTCTGCTTCTGTCCCCTCCCTCTATCAGGGTTGGCCTCGCCCTGGTGGCTCGGCCCACCGTCCATCGGTCGGCTGGAACTCAGCCGTGGATACGGGAGTCGTGCGAAGGTGCTGCGCCACAACGACTGTGCGGTGCAGGGCTTCTCACACTGGAATCGTCTGGAAAGCTCACCAAAAAATGCAGATTCTGATGGAGCAGGTCTGGGCTGCGGCCGGAGAAGCTGCATTTCTCGGTCAGCTTCCCCGAAAAATTTCAAGAAACACCCCGAGGGTACCGAAAGCACAGAGCGTGCGATCCCCAGGCAGCTTAGTGCCAAAGACGGGAAGGGCAGAGGCTGGGGCGCCTCCAAGCTCCCCACAGGGCTGAGAGAAGTCAGAATGTTCCGGTCGAAGGGCTCACTTCACAGGGGAGGCTATACCCGGTGATCAAGCAAGGCCAGCGGTGATGAAAACATTTTTCAGAAAATCATTTTATTGGGGGCTCTTACAGCTCTTATCACCATACATACACCCATCCATTGTGTCAAGCACATTAGTACATATGTTGCCATCATTTTCAAATCACTTTCTACTTGAACCCTTAATATCAGATCCTCATGCCCCCCCTCCCTCCTCATGGACCCTTGATAATTTATCTCTTTTTTTTTTCATGTCCTATACCATCCGTGTCTCCCTTCACCCACTTTTCTGTTGTCCATCCCCCTTAGGAAGGGGTTATATGTAGATCATTGTGATCGATTCACCCTTTCTCCCCACACCTTCCTCTTCCCCTCCTGGTATCACTGCTCTCATTACTGATCCTGAGGGGTTCATCTCTCCTGGATTCCCTGTTTCCAGCTCTTATCTGTATCCATGGACATGCTCTGGTCTAGCCGGATTTGAAAGGTAGGATTGGGGTCACGACAGCAAGGGAAGGAAGCATTTAGGAACTAGAGGAAAGTTGTACGTTTCTTTGTTGTTACACTGCACCCTGACTGACTCGTCTCCTTCCTGTGACCTTTCTGTAAGGGGATGTCCAGTTGCCTACAGCTGGGCTTTGGGTCTCCACTCTGCAGCTCCCCCTCATTCACTGAGAGAACTTTTTGCTCTTTGATGTCTGATACCTGTTCCCATCGACACCTCATGATCACACAGGCTGATGTGCTTCTTCCATGTGGGCTTTGTTGCTTCTCAGCTACATGGCCCCTTGCTTACCTTCAAGTATTTAAAACCCCAGGCACTATCTCTTTTGGTAGCTGGGCACTATCTTGTTTTCTCTTCCTTTGTTGTTTTGTCGGCCTTTATCTTCTTTTTGCGCTTACTATTGTCTTCCTCTCTCTCTAGGTAAGACAGACAGGATAAAAAAATCACAGGAGAAAACAACAGGGCTGACATTTCCAAGGGACCACAGGAGAGGGGAGGCGAAAGAAAGGAAGGGGGTGTCAACCAACCCAGGGACAAGGGATCCACAAGGGATCTAAAATCGATGGAGAAAAGGGCATAGGATACCTGGTAGTGCTTAATCAGGGGCAATATAGCTGAGAGAAATTACTGAAGCCCTGAAATCCCAGTAAAGGCCAAACATAATAGTGGGACAAGAGGAAAGTGAAAGAAAATAGAGAAGAGAACTAGGAGTCAAAGGGCATTTACAGAGGTCAGAATATAGGCATGAACCATATTTTTTGGACCTTAAGATGCACTTCCCCCCAAAAAAAAGTGGGGGGGAAATGAGGTTGCATCTTATGGTCCAAAGGTGTGGTACCTCACAACATTTTAGTATGCTGGCACTATTTGATTCAGAATATTTTTTTCTTGTTTTCCTGCTCTAAAAACTGGGTGTGTAGCTGAGCACTGGTGGCATCGTGATTGAGTGCGGGACTGAGGCCCACTGGCTTCGCAGTTCAAATCCAGCAGCAGCTCTCCAGGAGCAAGGCTGGGTCTCCCGCTCCCACCAGAGGGCAGTGATGCCCCTCCCAAAAACAAACAACTGGGTGTGTGTTATGGTCAGGTGTGTCTTATGGTCTGAAAAATACAGTATATATGTAAATATATATAACAATAGTGAAATAGATCCAGGCACTTATATTTATATGTTAAGTGTTAAGGTAACAGACAGACATTGGGTCCAACTCAAGTCCTCCCTCTGGGAAGAACACTCTGTTCTAATAGCCTGGCTTTGTATGAGGCTCACCTTCCCGACACAAGTACTGAAGACAGACCAGACGTCTAAGCCAACGTGGGGAAGAACACTCTTCCAGAGGAGGCTTCTCTGGGGCCGGGTTAGGGAGGGGGAGCAGAGGGGAGGAGTTGAACAGAGTAGGGAATAAACAGTCCCCGCAGAGGAGAGAGGGAGGCTCTGGCGGGCATGAGGACCCAAGGCGCAGAGAGCTGGTACCTGTAAGAAAGGGGCAGTCTGCCTGCTTGAGGGAACTGGCAGAGTGAAACTCTGGAACTGCCCAGCAGTGGGGGTGGAAGCACAGTCTTAAGCAGGAGGGTGCCCCCCCCCCATTTCTCCCTGGCTGGGCGGCCAGGTCTAGTATGTGGGTGCAATGCAGGGAGAGAAGTAAAGGAGTTAGTGACAGATGGTGTAGAAGCAGTCCCCGGATGGCTTGTTTTCTCCACGGGACCCTTGGTCATGAAAGTGAGGTCCACTCAGGAGATTAGAGCAGGCCACGACGTCACAAACGCTTCTGGGCTTCTGGGGTTGCCTGAATGCTCACTCCCAGGTCGATGTGAAAATTTCCCCCTTTCCCTTAGAAAGCTCTGGCCTGCAAGCGGGCCCTTCTCAGCTGCTCTGAGCACATCACACTGAATGCTCAGACATGGGAATCTCTGATCTCCCGTGGACTTCTTCGTTGGTGGTCTTCTTCCAAATCATCCTCTCTGCTAAGCATTTGTCCAAGTCATTAGCCGTCAGGTACTAGAATTATACACTAACTGAATTTCTGAACTGGGGTTTTCAAATCTGCCCACCTTGTAAAGTTCTTGGGAGCCCTGGTGAAGCATTGACACGGCCAGAGGTTTCAAACCGCCTCCCTCCCCCGTTTTCCAGCCCCTCCAAGGGAGGAAGATGAGACTCTTTGCCCCCTAAGGATCTATAGCCTCCAGGTCTCTGAATCAGAGTCCAGGAAGTAGCAGTGAATCTGGTTGTTTTTATCTAGTAGTTCCCTACACACCCTCTTATGTAAGTCCAACAAAGGCGTCCACGCCCTGGGAGGCTGACACAGAGGGTGTTTCTGTAGAAGTCGCGCCCAGGCTTTGAGTTGGGATTTGTGGAATCAGGGTGAACCAGAAAGTCATTCAAAGGAAATAGTAACACAAGCGAACTTTCTTATGCTTTATAAGCTTGGCATTTGAGAATCTGCTGAATGTCAGCATGACGCTGTCATCTCCGAGAGAGACCAGTCTTGGTTCCCCCTCTGCCCCAGTGTGCCGTACTTCGTGCTGCTGAGAACGGTCAGCCCCACCACTGCCAGTGCCTGACAAGTCACCTCCAGTTGATGGGGACCCACGGGGCTCTGAGGAGCACTGGGCCCCGACATTTCAGGGGCTGCTGTTTTAGAAGTCGATCAGAGAGTCTGTCTTCAGAGGCACCTCTAGGGAGACCGACCTCCAACCTTTCGGCCAGCAGCCCGACATGATGACCATGGGTGCCACCCAGGGGCTCCCAGGGCAAATGCAAATCTAAATGGCCAAAAAGAAGAAGAAAAGTCCCGCAAGGGGCAAAGGGGAACACTCTTGCTCCTCTCCTCTTAGGACTGCTCGTGTCTTCTTTGCCCCTTCTGAGACCCTCGTTAAAGGCTCAATAGGCCTTCTAGGACTCCAGAACCTGGGTGCGATCTCTAGGACAGGAACCAGTAAGAAGACAGCACTCACTGGCCTTCTTTTCTGTGGGAGGACAGGAGCTGGCCACAGTGGGCCCCCAGCTGGAAAGCTAGCTCTCTGTCATGAAGGACTGATGTGTAAATCGAGTTAGCCAGCCCTGGTGGCTCTCCCCATCCTCGGATCAACAAGTCCCGTGCATAGATCTGTCTGTAGGTCGAGTTTGTATGTCAGCTGGAACAGTTGGAGGAGTTCCTGTCAACTGTTGCTCAAACCTTTGCCTTCCTGTATCGTGTCCAGAAACACCAGGACATCAAGAGCAGTAGGAATAATAGCATCTTGAAGTTCATCACAAAGTAGCACCCTTTAGTTATTAAGAACCATTAATTATTATTTAGTTATTAAGAACCATTGCATGTATCTGGACTTTTCAATGCAATAGGCTTCACAGGGGTGGGGACCACCAGCAGATATGAGTATGTATGCAGTCAGCCCAGTGCTACCCAAACAGTGGGCACCTGGCTCTATGAGGGGATACCAAAAAAAACAAAACAAAATTTAAAAAATGGAATTGTGCTGAGCGGAGCAGAACCTTTGTAGTACATATTTTCCCACTAGGTGAGAAACTTGCTCAGATTTAGTGCATCCTGTGGCGTCACCTAGAAAGATTCTTTCTGGTCACAGTGAATTTTTCACAGAAGTAGTTTTCCTCAAACCTCATTTTTTGTGATGAACAACTTAAGAGAACAGTGTGGGGTTGTGAATTTTTGTTTCCTGCTTGGGAAATATGCCACAGAAACTGTTGTGGTGTTGAACACCGCTTACAAGGTCAACACTATGGGGAAAACTCAAGCGTACAAGTAGTTTTCTTGTGTCAAAAAAAGGTGAAATGCCAATTGATAATAAACCTTGTTCTGGATATCTGTCAACTTCCCAACAGATGAAAACCTGGACACTCATAATACGTTTGGAGTTCATTCCACCAGGTCCAACTGTTAATCAAGTTACTATTTAGAGGTTCTGAAAAGATTGCATAACAGTGTGTGAGGTAAAAGGCCTGGTTTGTGGCAGACAGGGGACTGGTTTTGCCACCACAGCAATGCACCTGCTCATGCAGCCTTCTCAGTGAGCCAGTTTGGGCAAAAAACAGCATGCATCTCTTGCCCTGCACACCTTACTCTTCTGGCCTCCTTCCGTGAGATTCCTCTTGTTTCCACAAATGAAGAGGGACTTAAAAGGACAGCTATTTGACCAAGTGGAAGAGGGAAAGGAAAAAACCAAGGAAGGTGCTGTCAGCCATCCAACACACGGGTTTGAAAAATGTTTCCAAGAATGTACAAATGTTAGCTGAGCCCTGGTGGCGTCAGTGGTTGAGTGCGGGACTGCGGCCCGCGGGATTGGCGGTTCAAATCCAGCGGCGGCTCTCAGGAGCAGCGCTGGGTAGCTCCCACGACCACCAGAGGGCAGTGATCCCCCCCAAAAAAATGATTCCACAGATTTTACAAATGTATTCAGCGTAATGAAGGAGACTTTGAAGGTGACAAAGTTATTTTGTGAAAAAAAAATTAATGTATGACTTTGAAAAAAATGTTTCCCTTTTTTTTTGGGGGGGTGAGGTAGGGACCTAATCTCCATGCCTTTCCCCTTGCATAAACATCAGAAGTCAACAAAGAAGGAAAGGACTGTCCCACCCCACCTGCAGACAGCCCAGCACATGAAAGGATGCCTGCTCACCAGTCACTAGGGTGAGTCCCGTGTCTAGTCACCTTGACTCAGCATAGTTCCTTCCTTGCAAATCGCAGGCCAGAGCAATCAATTCGCTCCCGCAAGGAGATCTGGTGGCAGCCTTTCCTGTAAGGGAGCCCCAGGAAAGAGGAAGTCATTGCAACCAAGTTCAAAGGGGCGTTCTGTGGCCAAGGTTCTCTTGAAAGGAGTCCTTGTGCAACAGTGCCTCTGGCAAGATTGCCTCGGCTCCGGTTAGCTCTCCACCTAAAGCAACTGCCGCGTCTCGAGGGAGCAGAGATTCCCAATTTCAGGGGGAAATTGGCCTGAGCGTGTATTAATCCTATTACAGAAGAGGACGGACAGACGGACCGGGTTTGGCACTGGTCAGCCTGGTAAAAGTCCCTTTCTGCCCCGGAAAGCAGCTTCCCTGAGCTCAGTGTACTTGTTATAGATAATATGAATAATCTCTTCCAAGTGAAGAGTTGCTTGCCTAGAGACAGGAGGTGGGGGGGCCTGTAGTGAGGTAACAGAAGGCTGTTGGGAAACTCCAGAGAAGAGCCAGCGTCTGGGAGATGCCCACTCCTCCTGCAGGACTCAGGGGCTACCCAGACCGAGAGAGAGAGAGAGAGAGAGAGAGAGAGAGAGAGAGAGAGAGAGAAGTCGAGGACAAGATCCATCCACACCGTGAACAGGATTCCTTTCAGGTGCCCTTTGTAGGAGAAACGCAGACCCCAGACTCCCCGGCAGGGGCAGGACGAAGGCCTTCGCCACAGCCAAAGGGCAAAGCATGGCAGGGCTTTGGGGAGCGTGAAGAGGGCAGTGAGTGCCCTGGCAAAATCAAGCAACTGACATGAAACGAGGCAAAATTATTAAAAATAAATAAAACTAAACCAAAACATTTCACAGCTCTGAAACTTGGCCAGAGAGAGATAAATTGGGCAATATTTAGTCTTTGTTGGTTTTTTTCCCAAATCATTTTATTAGGAGCTAGTCCAGCCACCATACCATTCCATAGTTTCAGTCCTATCAAGCCATGCCATACAACTGCTCCGACAGCCCGTTTCAACCCTGTTCGTCCTTCTGGAAGCCCCTGAGATCAGTTCCCCACCCTCCCACCCCCAGTTCCCCAGAGGAGCATCCATTCTTGCAGAGAGACCTCTTGAGCTGCAGTAAGAACAGCAGGAAGCTGGAAGCCTTCTTGCCCTGGGCTCGCCCATCTGCTGCCCGCCTCCTGACCCTCCATTCTCTAGGTAGGATGGCAGATTCACGGGCACAGGGCGTGGCTCCAAGGTGCTAGCTAGCTTGGCAAGTGTGTGGACGGGGCATGGGATGGTTCAGTTTGTTTTACATCAAAATGCATGAAGCAGACTCTGGCCAAATTGAAAGGAGAGCGAGACAGTGGAACACGGGGACTTGGGAGATTGTCCTCCGCCTCTTGCAGTGATGGAAACAGGGAGACGGACCCTGCCCCCCCACCTCAGGAGGCCATCGAGGGCTCTCTCAGTAAGTCAGGTCCCTGGGGGACAGAATGAACCCCGCCTGTCCAGTGCCAACGCACACAGGGGGTTACGTCGGAGCCCCAAGTTGCTGCGTCGACCAGCTTGCCAAGGCTTCCTCTTTGTCACTGAAACTCTTCTGCGACCCCCCAGGGCGTCTGTTCCCAGGGGCTCCTGACAGCCTGTCCAAAGTCCATGAATGCTGGTCTCCCTGCCCTTGCCTCTAAGGAGCATTGCAGCTGCACTGCTTCTCAGAGTTCTCTGTGCCCCTGACATCGGCGGTCCTTCCTACCACACTCCTCCGCAGCTCCAGCCTCCACGTGCGTCCTGGCTCCGCAGTCTTCATCATGGATCGTCCGGCTTCCACCTGCGCAGGGGGTGCCTGAAAATGCCACGCGCTTTACAGTGACACGCTGCTCTCCAACACACGCAAGGGTGCCGGGCCCCGAACGTGTCCCCAGCGTTTTCCCCAGAGGATACTCCCCCATCCCCGTCCCCCACGCAGCCAGGCCCGATCCCAGCCCCGTGCCAGAGACAGTCCAAAGCCCGGGGAGTGTCAGGTTGTACACATCCGAGTGCTGCTAAGTTCAGGGACACGCCTTCAAGTTAGGGGTCCAGTAAAGAAACCTGCATAAACAGAGTTCCGGCACCCCCACTCCGTAGCAGAACCATTCCTGTCCAGCCGGCCTCCGCTGGATGGGGCCCTGCTGTCCTAAAGCTGCCCCGCCCAAACCCACCCCATTCCCGTGCAAGTAAAGTGGCGTCTCTTCCGTCTGTCCAGGTCACTTTTTCTTTTCTATTTAAGCTCTTTTATTGGGGACTTAGTGAGCTCTCATCACCATCCATCCACCCACTGTGTCAAGCACGTTTGTACATTTGCTGCCATCATCATTCTCCAAACATTTGTTTTCTACTTGAGCCTTTGGTATCAGCTTCTCATTTTTCCCTTCCTTCATGAACCCTTGATAATTTTTTGTTTTTTGTTTGTTTGTTTTTTGGGCATCACTGTCCTCTGGTGGTGGGAGTAGGAGGCCCAGCCTTTGCTCCTGTGGAACTGGAATTGAACCTCCATCCCAGCGGGCCACAGTCCCACGCACAACCACTACGCCACCGGGGCTCAGCGCCCCCCTTGCTAATTTATTAATTATTATTTCCATATCTTACACTGACTCCCTTCACATACTTTTCTGTTGTCCTTCCCCCTTAGAGGGGGGTATAGGTAAATCATTGTGAGCGGTTCCCCCCTTTTCCCCCCACCTTCTCCTTCCCCTGTTGGTATGACTACTCTCAATGTTGGTCCTAAGGGGTTTATCTGTCCTGAATTCCCTGTGTTCCCTGCTCTTATCTGTACCCATATACATGCTCTGGTCTAGCTGGATTTGTAAGGTGGAATTGGGGTCATGATAGTGGAGGTTGAGCGCTGGTTGTGCGCGGGACTGCGACCCACAGGGTTGATGGTTCAAATCCAGCAGCAGCTCTCCAGGAGCAAGACTGGGCTTCCTACTCCCACCAGGGCAATGATGCCACAAAAAAAGAAGAAGAAGAAGAAGAAGAAGAACTAGAGGAAAGTTGGGTTAGTGTTGTATGTTTCATCGTTGCTACACTGCACCCTGACTGGTCCATCAACTCCTCACCACCCTTCTGTAAGGGGATGTCCAGTTGCCTACAGATGGGTTTTTGGTCTCTATTCCACCCTCATTCACATTGATATGGGCCTTTAATGCCTGATACCTGATCCCATCAACACTCAGTGATCACACAGGCTGGTGTGCTTCTTCCATGGGAACTTTGTTGCTTTTCAGCTAGATGGCCACTTGATTATCTTCAAGCCTTTAAGACCCTAGGTGTTATCTCTTTTGATAACCGGGCACCATCAGCGTACTTCACCGCATTTGCTTATGCACCGGTTTTGGCTTCAGCGATCATTTCGGGAAGGTGAGCATCATGGAATGCCAGGTAATAGAACAAAGTGTTCTTGCATTGAGGGAGTACTTGAGTAGAGGCCCAATGTCCATCTGCTACCTTAATACTAAACCTATAAATATATTGGAATATATATATATATATATGCCTGTATTTAGATCTGTGATTGCCCTTTGCCTCCTAGTTCTTTTCTCTATTTCCTTTTCCTTTTCTCTTGTCCCACTATCATGCTCAGCCTTCATTTGGGTTTCAGTAATTCCTCTCAGTTACATTTCCCTTGACCAAGTCCTACTAGGCAACCTACACCCTCCTCACCTTCGATATTAAATCACTTGTTGTTCCCTTGTCCCTGGGTTTGTTAATACCCACTTCCTTTCCCCGCCTCCCCATTTCCATGTCCCTAGAACCATCAGTCCCATTGTTTTCTCCTCCAAATTGTTTATCCTGTCTACCTTATCTAGCTAGCCATGCAAAAATAATAATATGCACTCAGAGTGTTCCTCTCTCGGGTTCTAAAGTTTCTACACCTTTGCAGGCACACACAGCCTCAGTGTTTGGTTTAAACCACTGCCTGATGCTTACCCAAATCCTGAAACTCACAGGGCTTAGCTAATGGTGAAAAAAAAATGAATGTTTTCCTCTTAAGATCAAGAACAAAACCCATCTTCTTTACCCCTTTAGCAGTGGGCTGGAAATTGTTGCCCTTGTGAAAGGCAAGGGAAATAGCAGGCCTCTGTGCAGCGCCAGAGGAAGACGTAAAATTGTGTCTGTGTGCTGCTAACACGGTTACAGAGGGCAAGCTCTCCAGACACAAATGAATCAAGAGCCGAAGTCAATTGTGTCTCTGTGCGCCAGTGATGAAGAACCAGAAAGTGAATGAAAATTCTGATCACCAAGAGGACCCAACGGATTAAAGCATGTAGAGATTCAACAAAACGCAAAACCTGGGGCTGAGCCCCGGTGGCATAGTGGTTGTGTGCGGGACTGTGGCCCACTGGGATGGAGGTTCAATTCCAGCAGTGGGGCTGGGTCTCCTCCTCCCACCAACGCAGAGCAGTGATTGCCCCCCCCCAAAAAAAAATGCAAAACCTTTGCACAATAAACTATAAAACATGACCGGGGCCATGACCGAGACTGAAGAGATGGAGAGATGACAACGTGTCCCAGCAATAGCCTTCAGAGGGCAGTTCTCTCCAGGTCAACCTACGGACAGATTCCTACGCTTCCTGGTTTTGTACAAATTGACACCATGATCCTAAAATTAACGTGGAAATGGGAAAAGAACAAGCATAGTCAAAACAGTTTTGAAAAAGACCAGAATTTGCAGAAATTATCTCCTAGGTGGGTTAAAGTTTATGTCAATTAGGCATACAGGGTGAGGGTAGGGGGTGGGGCCCAGGCTATCAATCAGGCCTCAGCCTCGGCCTGCACAGTGCAGAGCTCTCTTTTGCCCCTTTGAGTCCTGCTGCATCTGGATCCTCAGTCTCCTTTATGGGGGCTGCTGACCTCAGATTTATCAGTTGACCTCGGGTTCCTGGCCCTCGGCCTGCAGCCACCAGCCTGTGCCCTCCTGCTGCTTCCCCGTGCTTCCTGCTCCTCAGCTTCCACGACTGCATGCGTCGGAGACGCCTCAGGCTGATCCCACGGACCGCTGCATTTGAACTGGGCCGCACGGCCCTCCCCCTGCCATTGTGCAAAAGCATCCGACTGTGTGGACCCTAACAAACTGTGGATCACCCGGAGAAGAATGGGAACCCCAGAGCACTTCGCTGTGCTCATGGGAAACTGCCGTGCATCAGCGAGCAGTCGTGCCAACAGAACAAGAGACTACTGCATGGCCTACCCTCGGGAAAGGGACGCGTCAGGGCTGCGTCCTTGTTCAATGTCTCGGCGGAGCAAGTCATCCGAGAAGCTGGAGACTAAGGAACAGCGCAGCCCCGGGACTTGACTGGAGACAGGCTGATCAGCAGCCTGGGCCGTGCAGACGGCTCGCGCACCCGCCCTCGCTTCTGGAAGTGAAGAGGGCTTGAGGCTCTGACTGAAGAAGCTCCAGGATGGTAGCCTTCAGGATGGATGACAGCTCAGTGTAAGGAAGTCCCAAATCCTCACAGCTGGACGCAGCAGGGCTAGCGTGGTGTTAAATGGGAAAGGTTGGAACTGTCAAGGATTCCGTCTTGCTTCGGTTCACACGCATGGAGCTGGCAACTAGGAGATCAGAAGACATGGTGCAGGTGGGTGAATCTGCTGCACGGGCCTCGCTGGGGTATTGCCAAGCAAGGGTGTTACTTGGAGAACTAAGGTGCCCCTGACCTAAGCCAGGGACTCCGCTAGCAGATCATATGCACCTGCAAGTAGGACGTAGACTAAGGAAGACCACAGACGAGTCTGTGCATTTGAGTTGTGACGCTGGAGAAGAATACTGAGAGTGGCACAAGAGAAAAAAGAAAACACGATGAACTGTTGAACAGACAAGCCAATGGGTCTTGGAAGAGGAAGGGCCAGAGGGCTTCTTAGAGGCAGGGGTGGCACGACTTCCTCTTACACACGCTGGACGTATGGTCAGGAGAGAGCAGTCCCAGGAGAAGGACGCATACGTGGTGCAGTGGAGGGGCTGGGGAGGAGAGGAGGGCCCTCAGGGAGGAGGATGGATACAGTGGCTGCATCCACGGGCTTCAGGACTGTGGTGAGGGTGGGGGACCTGCAAGGGGTCACACTGTTGTGCACAAGGTTTCTATGGGTCAGGGCTCACTTGACGGCACTTAACAGCAACACAGGTGTGGAAGCCACGTCTGGATAGACATCTCTTCCTATGTACTCACCAAGCACACACAAGCACCACGAGTTTTGCTTCTCTGGAGAAGCCACCCAACACACATGGCCTCACATGAACTTATCCAACGACGATGATGTCGGTGTGTCATTGTCACAAAGTCAGTGATGCAGAATGGAGAACCCAGAACGCCGCATGTCTGCTGTCAACTGATTTTAAACCAAGGTACCGAAGCAACGGAAATGCATTATTTTCAACAACTTACACATTTCACAACAATTACGCCAAAAGTGATCATAGACCTCAAGTAAGAGGTAAAACTTAGAAATGTGTGCGGTTTTTAAAAAAAGAAGTAGGCTGAGCCCCAGTGGCACAGTGGTTGTGTGTGGGACTTCGGCTCACAGGGTTGGCGGTTCAAATCCAGCAGCAGCTCTCCAGGAGCAAGGCTGGGCCTCCTACTCCCACCAGGGCAGTGATGCCCACAAAAAAAAAAAAAGTAAATCTTTGTAACCTTGGTTTAGGCATAGGATGTTTAGGTAGATGGCCCAAAGTGTGATAAATACATTTGACTTCCTCAAAAATAAAAACGTTTGCTCTTCAAAAGATGTGATTAAGAGAAGGGGGGGGGGGAGAAAAGGAAAACACAAAGCTCCCCCAGGAAAAAAAGACTTGGTAGTAACATATCTGTTAAAGAATGGGTACTTGGAAGACCTCGCGACCCCTTCACACTCAATAAGACAAATCTATCTAATCAGCCCAGAGTTGCTGCACTTAGGGAACGACTTCCAAAGACTAAATTATGGAAAGGAAGGCAAGAGTAAATTTTTTTTTTTAGGCATCACTGCCCTCTGGTGGTGGGAGTAGGAGGCCCAGCCTTTGCTCCTGTGAGCTGGAATTGAACCTCCATCCCAGTGGGCCACAGTCCCGCGCACAACTACGCCACCGGGGCTCAGCCCGGCAAGAGTAAATTTATGATGGAAAACCCTGCACACACTAGGTTAGCCAGCTGATCAAGCTGAGTCCTTGTGCGCAGCGCAGCGGGCCCCTGTGATAGGGCGTGCTGAAAGCAGCACTTCACCTATATGGTTTTCTGCCCCCCATCCCATACGCCCATTCTGACCACTAGAAGCTATGGCAGTTACATAATCTGTCGGCTGGAGGAAGGTGTGGGGTCTGGCCTGTCAATCAGATGGCAGCTTGATGACCTCATTTGGAGATGCAGTAGAGATGAGCATCTCACTCGAGGCAGGACACATGCATTCCACAAGAGACTTCCCTGTTGACAAGACACAGAGCCACACTAGAGCCTTGGAACGGGCGGAACCATGTGAAGCTCCAGCCCAGAGCTGCCATGCTCCCACCACCACTGCATCCACAAGACTTTCCAACCACTGGCCTGTGATCTTCCTGCATTCAACATCATAGCATGTGTTGTGTGAATCTGAAGATGAATTTACAGACTGGTACTGGGCATATGGGCTAGTATTGAACTTATGGGGAGTTGATCTGGACTGGGCTGGAATGTTTTTTAACATACAATGACTCTATATAAAGCTGTTTCCTACACACACATGAGTGTCTGTGAATTTGTTTCTCTAGTTTATCCAGACTAACACACAAGAAAACAAAAATACCCAAGAAACTAAATTAAAGGAATTCTAAAAAAACACCTCAGGTACTCCTCAGACTGAAAAATTATTAAGAAACTGTCTGATACCAAGGGCTAAAGTAAAAGTTTAGAAAATGATGGTGGCAACATATGTACAGCTATGCTTGATACAATTGGTGTGTGGTATTATAAGAGTCCACAATAACAACTTTTAAACAGAAAGAAAGAAACTCATAGACAGAGGAGAGATGAAGGATCCAATGGCCACTGAATATTCTAGGGTATCCTGGGTCAGCCTGGAGCAGAGAAAGTACCTCAGGGAACATTCGGGGTGCTGTTCAGGAATTCTGGTCTGTTTCTGCGTCACACCACCTTGCTTTCTCCATTGTGGCAGAGGTGCTGGGGAATGTAAGATGGTAGCAATAGGCAGAAGGAGGTGGGTAGTGCCAAACAGAAATTCAGATTCTCATGGAAGGCAGACATTCTGGAGCCTCTGGGGCTGGATGAACCTTTGAGACTCTGTCCTGAAATAATTTTCAGTGTTTCAAGCCAAAATATCCCCCACAGAGACTTCTTTGAATTAAACAATATGTTAGCTTATTCAGCATGGTGCTGTTTTAAAGAATAATCCAGACGGGGTCAAATTGACACCAGTGACTCAAAAGCATTGATCAAAATTCAACTCAAATGCGTTGTCTTTGCTGACACACAGTCCCCCCCGCCCCACCCCCACCCCCCAGGACAGAGCAGAACTGCCCATGTGCGTTTCCAAGGCTGGACCAGGAAGCTTCTTTTCCCTCTCAAGGACAGTCCGGTGGGTTTGAACTGCTGACCTCAAGTTACAACTCAGAACTGCTACAGCACCAGAGCTCCCAAGAGATTAGATAGAAGCAGAGAATTTATGTTCATGAAGAAGGAATAATTTAGGAAAAGAGATGAGAAAGATTGTACAACTTGAAGAATGTACTTGACCTCCCTGAGGTGAACATGTAGAAATTGTTGAATCCAGTGTATCTTTTGCTATGTGTATTTTTAACAATAACATTTAGCAAAATTGGGTGAGGGGTATGAAGAAACTCTCTCTCTTTAATTTTTCCTATATATCTAGATAAATAAGCAAGAGATTTGAATAGACATTTCGCAACGAAAGCATATGAATCGTTAATAAGCACTTTAATGTGTGTAATATCATTAGTTATTAGATTCACATCAGCATGATAATGAAATACGACTTGTATTACACCGGGTTCTTTAAAGAAACAAAACCAGGGCACTTAAAATAATATATGTATAATCATATGTCTATACATACATATTTATGCAGTGAGAAGGAATATATTAGCTAATCAGTCGACAGCAGTACAGAGGGTTCAGTTCAACTCACTCCTGTGGAACAGTTAATATATTGGAAGTCCTTCAACTCTCACGGAAGCAGACAGCAGAGTTCTTCCTGGGTCAAACAGGGTCTGTCCACAGGCAGAAGGCAGCAGGGTGGGTCAGCAACCGTCAGCTGCTCGGGGGCTTAGCGGAGCAGACCCTGATGGGATACTGAACTCAAGCAGTGCAAGGTGACAGGATCCCCCAGCCTCCAGGGCAGATGCTGTACACAGCAGCAGCCTGGCGAAGCAGATAGCCAGGGAGCCTCAAGCTCTAACACATGATGCACAGGTTGGCTTGGCCCATGTGGGATTATAAAAAAACGATTCTGTCTCCCTAAGAATTGTGCCAAACCTAACTGCTTGCAACATATGTTAAATGATCTCCCTGAAGACTCCAGCCACCCAGAGGGAACAGACACGAGTGTTGCTCACACAACGGGCAGGGTTCACTGCCTGCCTCTTCTGGACAGTGGATTGCCTCCCCTGAAAGCCTAGGTTAAATCAACTCTCCAATTCTAGGACGATCGACGTTAGGCGGACGTCATGACCGTAGGCTCTGCCCACCTCTCCATATTGAATTCCCAATCCCTCCGCTTTCTGTAAGTTATGTGCCCCTAAACCGCCACTCTCCCATTACTGTTTATCTATGGCACAACCCTTTCCTCCGACGTATGTCCTTACCTGTAAGTAGGGCACTTGCACATCCCCACAAGGTTTAAAAGCCTTGGTTAGTAATAACTCTCTCTCCACACGTCCCATCGAGTGGGGCTGAGGTGAGCGTGCTGCCATGAATTGTGTCTGTCTCCGTTACTTCTCTCATGTTTTCTGACTTTGCTCTAATCTTTACTTATGATCGCGGTACAATTGCGCTGACTGGAGCCGTGATGAAATGTCCGGGGCTGGCTCTGACAGGCGCACAGGTGGTGGAGCTCACAGGCTGAGGCAGAGAACGAGCTCCAGCAGCAGCACAAGCTCACTCTGATGCCCAGAGAGCGAGAGAAGGGGGCAGGCCTAGCCGAGCATTTATCTCTTTGCCCTCCGATCAAACTGCGACCTGATCAATCCCACATGTTCCTATTGGGCAGGTGGGCCCTATAAAACTAACCGTCACACCATTTCATGCTCACTAGGACAATACCGAGTGTTGGGGAGGATGGGGGCAAGCTGGAACACTCCGACGCTGTTGGTGGGGCTGTCCGTGGCACAGCCGCTTGGGCAGTGTGGCAGTTAAAAGTCAAGCACACGGTCGTGCAATGAATTACTCGCTAGGACTCGATGTGACTCTTCCAGCCGGGGCGTGCAGGACTCCTGTCTGTCATGCCTGCGCAGGAGGGTGAGTACCACGATGGCCGTGTTCTTGTTGTTGTTGTTCTTGTTAGGTGTTACAGAGTCTAGGATGATCAAAGTTAGGCTGACATTGTGAACCTAGGCTCTGCCCATGTCTTCACATTGAAGACTCTAGACCCCTCCACTTTCCATAACCCAGGCGCCCCTAGACCACCCCGGGAGTCAGCTCCTACCCCGTACAACAGAGCAGACACCTCCTGGTCCTGATCAACCCTCACACTTGTTCTGCAGTTTGACTACTGCTTGCAGCCATCGTGCCAACCCAGCCCGCCAAGGGCCTTCCTCCTTTGGCCGCCGCTCCTCTTTAGCAAGCATGAGTCTCTCCTGCTAACGTGCGCAAAGTGTGTAACATCCCCGCCTCTAAGGTGCATTCTGGTTGTATTTCTGCCAAGACGAACCTGCTTGTTCTCCTGACAGTCCGTGGTTCTTGTGATAGTCTTTGCCAGCACCATAGTTCAAATGCACCCATTCCTCTACAACTTCCTTATTTAACATCCGACTTTCATCTGTGCAGGAGGTGATTGAAAAGACCACGCTGTAGTTCAGGTGTCCCCTAGTCCCCAAAGTGACCTCCTTGCTTTCCAACACTTTTCAGAGGCCTTGGGCAGCGCATCCACCCAATGAAATGCACCCTTTGATCTTGACAGCAGCGTCCACGAGCTTTGATTGTGGATTCGTGCAAGATGAAAGTCTTCATTTCAATCTCTTATCCATTTATTACAACGCTACCCATTGGTGACATTGATAAGGAAGATGGAAGAAGAAGCGAAGCATTCGAATTATGGTGCTGGAGAAGAATGTTGACAGTACCACGGGCAAACCCATCAGTATCAGAAGAAAGACCCGAGTGCTCAGTAGAGGCAAGGATGGCAAGAGCTCTTCTTACTGGTTTGGACATGTTGTCAGGAGAGACCAGTCCCTGGAAACTTGGTGAGAAGGAAGAGCAGGGAAGGCGGGGAAGGCGCTCAGTAAGGTGGATTGACCCAGTGGAGCACAGGAGCAGATGTGCTGGCACAGCGCCGGGCAGCGCTTCCTTCTGTTGTACACAGGATTGCTGTGAGTCAGAACCGACTTGATGGGACCGAATAACAACAAGCTGTGGGTCCAGTTGTGAGGATTTTTGCTTTCTTGACATTGAGCTGTCATTCATCTTGAAGGCTGCAATCCTTGATCTTTTTTTTTTAATTTTTTTTAGGCATCACTGCCCTCAGGTGGTGGGAGCAGGAGGCCCAGCCTTTGCTCCGTGGAGCTGGAATTGAACCTCCATCCCAGTGGGCCACAGTCCCACGCACAACCACTATGCCACCGGGGCTCAGCCCAATCCTTGATCTTTATCAAGTGATTCAAGTCCCCCTCACTTGTCTGCATACCCTCCGTTGTTAGTAAACCTTCTTCCAATCCTGATGTCACATGCTTCTTCATAGAGTCCAGTTTCTCTGATGATTTGCTCAGCATGCAGACTGACTGTGTACGGTGAGAGGATATAACTCAGATGCCCACTTTGGTGGTGTTTTTTTTGGAGGAAGGGAGCATCACTGCCCTCTGGTGGGAGTGGGAGACCCAGCCTTGCTACTGCTGGATTTGAACGGCCAAGCCAATGGGCCGCAGTCCCGCACTCAACCACTACGCCACCGGGGCTCGGCCACGCTTTGGTGGTTTTAAACCATGCAACATTCTCTTGTTCTGTTTGCACAGATACCTCTTGATCCACGTACAGGTTCCATATGAGCACAACAAAGCATTCTCGAATTCCTATTCTTTTCAAGGATGTTCATAGCTTGTTATGATTTACGCAGTCCAATGCCTTTGCATAGTCAATGAAACACAAACAACCATCTTTCTGGTACTCTCTACTTCCATCCAAGGTCCAGCTGACTTCAGCAATGATACACCTCGTCCTGTTAGGTTTCTGGAGTCGGTCATACCTCGGTTCTTGGCTTTGCACAATGAATGAATTCATGCCGAAGCCCATTTTGCAATCCAAGTGGGTTTTGATGAAGGACAGGACAAGTTTTAGGTTTTACAGTCTCCAAGGCGTTCCCAACTGGACCCAAACAACCACGGGGAAAAGAAAATCCCATGTGTAGATCCTGGGGGGATCCAGGGAAGCCAGAAGTCCAAGAATCCTAGAAGCTGAGAGCATGTGGGCCACGAGACTGCGGGTCCCGAGTAGACCCTCCCCCTCTACTTACCACTGACCAGGACCAGGGTAAGAGAGAGCGTTGCAGAGGGGACTCCCTGTCTTTATTCTAGCCCGCCCGCTATGGGCATGACACATGGGAGGGAGTTATATGTCAGTCATTGTGATCGGTTGTCCGTTACTCACCCCCACCCCCCACCTCACCCTCCTGGTTTTGCTACTCTCTTATTGGTCCTGACCAGTTTATCTGTCCTGCATTCCCTGTGTTTCCAGCTCTTCTTTGTACCAGGGTATATGTTCTGGTCTAGCCAGATTTGAAGGTAGAATTGGGGTCATGATAGTGGGAAGAGGGGGAGCATTGAAGAACTAGAGGAAGTTGTGCATTTTGTCTGTGCTCTACTGCACCTGGACTGGCTCGTTCTTCCTGTGGCCCTTCTGACAGGCATGCACAATTGACTCCTGATGGGCTTTGAGTCACCCCTCTGCCCTCCCTCACTTGCCTTGATAGGATTTTGTTTTGTGCTGGGTCTTTGCTATCTGACCCCATCCACACCTCATGGCCACACAGGTTTCTATGCTTCTTCCATGTGGCTTTGTGTCTTTGTTGTCCACTTGTTTATCATCGAGTCTTTAAGTTCCTCGACACTATATTTTTTTGATAGCTGGGCACTGTCAGCTTTCTTCACCATATTTGCTTATGCACCCACTCTGTCTTTGGCGTGCCGTAGGGGAAGGTGATAGGCTGACATCTCAACCCCGGAGCCCACCCATCTTGTCATGTTTGTACCTTCCTGTCACACGTGTGCTCTTCGTACAACCCCTTCCTATTGCGTGTGAACCCCCGGCTCATCCCCCTCCTGTTACATGTATGACTATTGTACAACCCTTTCCATTACATGTGTGCTTACCGTGGCCTGCGTGCCTAAGATGATATAAACTGATGAGATGACTTTGCTCTCTCTCTCTCTCTCTCTCTCTCTGCTCGGACCTGGCTCCTGAAGTCATGACTGAGAGGTCAGCCCTTGCATGCCGTATCTTGTCTGATGTCTCTTTAATTTACCCCTCAATCACACAACTGCCTCTTGGACCCATTCGGTTGTGGGGAGGCTGGTCCCCACATGAAACTCAGTCAGGTCCTTGTCAGTGTAATGCCGCATCCATTGTTGGCTGATCTTCATGGCGTCTGAGGATACTGAAGACTCTACCAAGACTGCTGAACTGTTGGCAGGTAGACGATCATGCTCTCATGACATGAATGCCCTGTATGCTGTATCAAGACATATGTTATTACAGCAAACCTGTGACTGCCATTCTCAGTGGTTATTATTGTAAAATCTCCCTGACAACCAACTCCCATTGTTTGTGTAAATAGCATCCAGCTGTGAAAGGATTGACTCTGCACACGTGAATTAATCAGGTACTTCAATATGGGGTTAGTCTACATTGGCCAATAGCCAATAGTGCTTGAAAAAATTAGTGCCAGGTACAAATAAGAGCTCAGGACACATGGAATCCAAGTCAGATAAACTTCTCAATAACGGAAATGGGAGTAGCACTACTAGACGGGAAGGGGAAAGGTGGGGGGAGGAGAGGGGAAAGGGGGAACCAATCACAATCATCAAAGCACACCTTCCCCACCCACCCAGGGGAACGAACAACAGAAACGTGGGTGAAGGGAGATAATGGTTGGTGTAAGATATGAAAATAATAATTATAATTTATCAAGCGGTCATGAGGAGGAGAGGGGATGAAGGCGAAGAAGAGAAGCTAATATTAAGAGCTCAAATAGAAGGTAGATGTTTAGAAAATGATGATGGCAACATATGTACAAGTATACAATTGTATCAATCGATGCAATTGATGTATGGATTGTTATAAAAGTTGTAAGAACCCACAATAAATCTTCTTAAAAATTAATCCTAGGGGCTAATCAAAGACAATATTAACAGAAGATCTTTATGCCCCAGGAGGATGATCACTAAGACTCTACCATAAATTAACAAGAATTTCTGAAAGGAAACAAGAGGCAGATTTTTTTTTAAAAAAGTCAGAAACTTAGATTCAGGAATGGGTTTTGAGCTCACACTAAATTCTAGCTCCAATTTAAGAACAACTAGTTCTTACATTATGGCCTGCTTGATACTCACCCAGAAGAAAGGAACACAGATAATATGAGGTCTATATCAAAGTATGGTGAAGAAATTAGATGGTACCAGCCTATCAGCTAAGACTCTGGAATCTTAAAACCTGTTTCCAAACAAGCAGCCATCTAAGTGAGATGTCAAATTAAGTCCAGATGGAAGGGGCACGCCATTATTAGTCACCAAAGGATTGTAAGGCATATAATCTGAAGCTAAAGGAGGGATTAGTATCAGAGCCTACATTGTGAGAATCTGATTTGCAGGAGGCTATGAAGGACAGTGGGATCCCAAGACATCATTGTGAGATTTACATAGCGTGGCAGTTACATAGTCTCCGGTCAAGTTACAAAGGGGTCAAGTCTAGCCTGCTAATCAGGTCACAGCTTGATGACCTCCCTCATTTGGAGGCACAAATGCTCACTGGAGGTCAGACCCACACAGACTCTCTGCTTCATCTTCCTGTAGACAAGACACATGGAGTGATGCTAGAGTCCTGAAGTGAGGGAACCACGTGGAAACTCCTCCCAGCACTGAGATGGTTCCACCACCACTGGATCCACAAGACTTTCTACCCATGGCCTGTGATCTTCCTGCACTCGGTGTCATTGCATGTGCTGTGGGAGTCTGAAGAGGAATTTACAGACTGGTATCAGACATATGGGCTAATATCGGACTTAGGGGCTTGATCTGGACTGGGCTGGGATATTTTCTTAATATACAATTACTCTTTATCTAAAGCTCTTTCTTGTACATACAGAAGTGTCTATGATTTACCTCTATCCATAATAGAGGGATGGGAGGAAAGTGGTTACCAAACAGAATGTGTTGGAGAGACTGTTAGGTAGCTCCCTTAGGGACAGGGGGGTGGTCTCTCCCATGCCTGCAAAGGCCCCCACAGAGGAAGTTAGAAAGAAATCAGGCCACCATTCAACACCTATGAAGACCACAAACTGAGCATGCCCATCCCCAAGCCCCTGAATCAGATGGAGGTACACCTGGGTGGTCCAAACAAGGCCCAGGTTCATGCCATCACCCAGGTAGGCTCAACCCAGCCAATAAGGTCAACCAATACCTTCAACCATGTCTTCTCCCAACCAGAGGATGGTCTAGAATAAAGGCAGTCTGATGGGATTGAACTATGGAATTCTATGCTATCTGTATTAACTCCCAATAAAATGATTTTGAAAAAAAATGAGTCATCTCAGAAGCAGAAAGGGTATGTGTGAGAAGCTACCATCAAGTGAGAAGCGCTAGGAGAGGAGAACATCACATAAATGCTGAGATTCCTGCAGTGGAACCCCTGGATCCAGCAGGCAGTGAGCTGTGATGCCAGGAGAGCCACAGAGTGGTGGTGACTGCGGACCAAGAGCTTGGGACACAGTGAGGAGCTCCATATCCCACAGGGCCGGAAAACTGGAGTGCTTTGGGGCAGGAGGCTCCCTTGCAGAGTGGGGTTCCCCGGAGAAGTTAGATTGGCCAGATGGAGCTAGAGATGAGCACTTTTGGACTGAGGCTTCCTTAAAGTGGAGTTGAATGCCTGCAGGGAATCCATCGGCAGTGCGAAAGGAACTTGATACTATTGTCCTAACAAGAGGCCAAGGAGCCAAGTGGTTGAGAGGCCAAGCCTGTAGGCAAGGTTTAGGAGAGATGCTCTGATTAAACAACTGCATCCCGAGCATTTCTCATCCTGAATTGTAACTTGCTCATCACCTTAACCATTCCACATTCATGAGTATTGTTTGCGAGCTCTGTGGCCATTGCGAGGAATTATCAAACAGCAGAGAAGTAGATAGGGATGGTGGGTATCCATATTGTTCAAGAAGTTTGGCAGGGAGAGGCACAGCTGACTGCCCCCTCACAGAAGTCAGCCCTGGGCTTATGTTGAGTTTGTCTCTTCCCTTGGTGAAGTCAGAGACTAGGAGATGTCCCCCTACCATTCTTACACACACTTCGGCTATGATTTCAGCCATTTCACGCTTAAGTATCTGCCCCAGGGAAATGAGAACATATGCCCACACAACTATTGTACATGGATGTTCAAAACAGAATGATTTATAATCGTCCACATTTGGCAGCCATCCACATGTCCATCAGCAGGTGAACAAATAAACAAATTGTAGGATAATTGCACAAAGGGAACACTGCTCGGCAGTAAAAAGGTATGAATAGCCTCAGACATGCAACAGCCTGAATGAGCCTCCAAAGTGTGAGGCCACGATGATTACATAATTAAACCAGATGATTACATAGCTTATTATTCCACTGATGTGGAATTCCGAGGGTACACAAAACTCTAGGGACTGAAAGTAGATCGGCTGTTACTGGGACCTGGGGGGTAGGCGCTGAGCTGGACTACAGACAAGCTTGAGGGCACATATCGGGGTGATGAGAGGGTTTTCAAGCTGGTTTTGCCGATGTGTACCCACCTACCAGAAATCTGGCTGTAGACTTAGAATGTAGAATTGTATGGCATGTCAACTGTACCTCCAGAAAGCATCTGGATTTTTCTTAAAGGACAATGAGCTGTGCCTACCATTTGAAAAGAGTGCTAATGTAACCTGCCATCAAAAGGAAAGCAACTTTGAGAGTGAAAGAGGTTGCTGTTAATAACGGTGGCAGGAGTCTGGTGTGGATTAGGGCTGTTCTGGGCCACCTTGAATCGATTCCCTCTTTAGGATGGTTTAAACCAATTGTTCGATGACAAGTTATTATTAGTAGTGGTAGAGCACAGTGGACTATTGACAAGGCATGTGGAAAGTGATTGAAATACATGCTAAATACTTGATGTGAGTTGATGCTGCTTGAGCCCCTTTGATCATGGTAAACAGGAACGGTTAGCTGCCTCTCCGCCCTCTGCACTTCAAAGACTAGCCCCCTGCCTGATGCACTAGCAGCCCCCGGGACAGGGACACAGGAGTTGTGCTCAGCTGTTAGCCCAAAAGTTGGGTTTCTGCAGGAGAAAGTCAAGGCCGTTTCCCCTGAAGGTTACCATCCTGGAAGCCCTGAATCAGGGCAGCTGGACACTGTCCACTCGGGTGACAAGAAGTTGGAGCTGAGGGTGAGCAGGATCCCCTATGACGAAGACAACACTCCCACATGCATGCCCCCTGCATGACTTAGGACCAGGTCAGACAGGGGCCCTCCAAATGCCCATTCCTTGCCCCACATCTACCTGACTCGCTTGTGTCCACTGATCAACCGGAAACTACATTTGCGAACCCAACTTTGGTCTGAGCCTGAGCCTGAGCCTCTCTAAGGGCCCCGCCCCAGGAGAGGCCCCCCCCCCCCCCCCGTGGGGCAGAAAGGGAAGCCTTCAGCCCCGCCCCTATTACAGTACTTCCTTTGCCCCTTTTCTTTCAGAAGAGAGCCTCTCCCTTTCAAAGTTGCGGTTTCTTGACCACAGGGTTCCTCTCCTCCTGGTCTTACGAGGGAGACAGAAGAGAGCCGGAACCAACTGGGTTCTCAGGGCATGGCCATGGGTGGGGTACGCTACACCAGCCGGGGGTGGTGGGGGCGGACCCAGGGGAGCCTCTAGGAGCCGGCAAGATGGCAGGAGTTCGCTGTGTGTCCTCAAGTGCCATCGAATCGGTGGCGACTCTTGCGACCCGGAGCACAAACACCCGCCTGGTCCTGCGCCGTCCTCACGACAGCTTTGCGGTTGGAGCCGTTGTTCCAGCAGGGTAGCCATCCATCCCTTTATTTTACCAAGCAGGAGGTCCTTCTCCGGGGCCCGGTCTCTCCTGATGACATGTCCAAAGTACACGGGCCAGTCTCACCATCCTTGCCTCGAAGGGGCATTCTGGCCCTACTTCTTCCCAGACGGATACACTGGTTATTTCGGCAGTCCGGGCTACTTTCCACGTTCTCCAACAGGACAATTCCAATGCATGGATTCTTCTAGCGTCTTCCTTCTGCGGTGACCCACATAGCCGGTCAGATAGCTGTGTGAGGGGCAGGGCCTCGGCCCTGGTCGAGTCCCGGGGTGCTGGGGGGGGCGGGGGGGGGGCGCTTGTCTTTCGCAGTCAAAGCTACCACCTGGGCTGGGATCACATCCCAGGGGCCGGTCTGCGCCCGGGGCCCGAGCTCTAGCCCCAGGCCTGCGTTCCCAGACTTGGTACAGGCAGTCAAGGGACGCCCACAGAGCCCCGGAGGGCCTGCAGCTCGGGGTGCCGGGGCCGGGGCCCTCAAGCGCGACACCGTTACCATCTCCGGGCAGCCGTCACTCGCTGTCCTGGGGCAGGGCCCTGCGCGCCCACGGGAGTCTGCCCCCGCGGCCGCGCCCCCAGCCGCGCCCAGCGAGGACGTCGATGTGCTCGGCGATCCACTGATCGGGCCCGGGGAGTGGGCGGGCCCGCCTGCCCTCAGGTGGTCTAACAGGCGCTGGAGCCGACCAATGGCTTGGCCGGAGCCCTCCGCCCCTCCCTCCTGATTGGCTGTTGGAGAGAAGCCGGACGGCGAGCGGGTGTAGACTCCTGGGGCGAGCCGGGAGCCACACTCTTCGTCTCCGTCGCCCGCGAGCTCCGAAAGCCTCCGCCGCCGGACTCCTCGACTCCCTTCGCACCCACGCCGCCATGGCCGAGTGAGTGGCCCGCCTGCGAGCGCGGGGCGCAGGGAACTTTGGGGGGCGAGGGTTCTGCCAAGTTCTCTTCGGCGCGAGGACGGGCGCGCCCTCCCGCGTCGCCTCAGCCCCCCCCCCCTCCACGGGACCCTGCGCCCCACCTCGGCCCCAGACCCCGCAGCGCCGGGGCGGGCCCCCTGCCCGCGGAGGGCCGAAGGGAGCGCCAGGCGCCGCCGGGGACCCCGAGGGAGCCGGCCCCGACCCTCCCACCCCGGGAGGCGCGCGCGCGCGGGGCCCAGACAGCGAGGCTCCTCTCCGCGGGGCGCGGGGAGCCCGACCTGTGTCATAAAACCTAATGACGGGATAGAGCCGGGTCCGAGAGGCGCTCCACGCCGTGGATGACGCCTAAGTGCAGGTCTCGAGCCGGGTGCCTCGCAGGGGCGGCGGTGCCATTATCTGGGGTCTAGGATGCCGGGAGAGAAGGGCGGGGGTGGGGGCAGGAGCAACCTGAAGCTATTCGGAGTTTCAGGAGCGAGAAAGTTGGGGGCTCCTGGAGGGTGGGGGGGGCTGTCTAAGTGGAACTGACCCGTTTTCCTGTGCCCTCTCTCCCCGTCTTCCAGAGCTGATATTGCACTGATTGGACTGGCCGTCATGGGCCAGAACCTCATTCTGAACATGAATGACCACGGCTTTGTGGTAAGTTCGTTGGGCTGTCGATGGCGCCTTTGTAATCTAGAACTTCTCTCTGCACAGCTTCCAGCCTGGCCCGCCCGCCGCTGCGGAGGGGGGTGGTATAGGAGGGAGGAACACTTTGCTTTCCGTGTGGGAGGCTCGGCTCTGATTCTGAGAAAGAAGAGGCCCGCCGAGTGGTTCGCTTGCAGGAAGGCTTGCAGCCCGACTGAAGGGTTCCAAGCTCAAGGTAGAGGAAGGAGTTCTGATGATAGGCTGGGCTGGTAGCCACAAGGTTGGTGGTTCCAGCCCACCAGCTGCCCCAGAGGAAGTGACGGGTCAGGGGGCTTCTGTAGCCATGGTAGCCGTGGAAATCCTAGGGGGCAGTGCTGCCCTGTGCTAGAGGGTTGCAGCCACAGATGTGGCTTGGGTGTTCAGTGGAGCAGATGATGAAGGAGACAGACCCTGCAGCATCTGAGGGAATGTGAGCCTGGGTGTAAAGCCTAGTCTGGTTTAGCTTCAGGCCCATCGGGGGCAGCCGCAGAGCTCCTTGTGGAGCTGTCTGGTTTCTGGATCTGATTCAGAGTCCCAGATAGTCACCGACCCTAGTCTACTGTGCCCAGGGCAGTTGACCTTCGCTTTAGATTCCACTCCCTGCAGCCTGCCGAGGTGTCCTCACGGTGCAGTGCCTGGCTGGCACTTGGGAACTTTTGAAATTGTGATAACAGAGCGGAGGCAAAGGCAGGGTGCAACCTCCCTCACGCTTTGGGCTGAACGGGAATGTCCTTGGGCCCCACGTCCCCTCATCAGCGCACTCTCGTCCTTTTAGGTCTGTGCTTTTAACAGGACCGTCTCTAAAGTGGATGATTTCTTGGCCAACGAGGCAAAGGGCACCAAGGTGGTTGGTGCTCACTCCCTGAAGGAAATGGTCTCCAAGCTGAAGAAGCCTCGGCGGATCGTGCTCCTGGTGAAGGCTGGTCAAGCCGTGGATGATTTCATTGAAAAACTGGTGAGGCCAGCTCTGTGGCCATGTGCCAGCTTTTCTCTGTGCCTCCTCGAGCACTCTCCTCACTCCAGAGATCTCTCTCTCCTCTCTCTCTTTTTTTTTTTTTTGGTGGGGGGGGGCATCACTGCTCTCCGGCGGTGGGAGTAGGAGGCCCAGCCCCATTGCTGGAATTGAACCTCCATCCCAGTGGGCCGCAGTCCCGTGCACAACCACCACGCCACCGGGACTCAGCCCCCTCTCTCTCCTCTCATGCTGGGAATAAGCTTCATGATTTGGCAAAAAAAAACGATTGCTTCAGTGTCTCGGTGTTGCTTAACTTGACTGACCCTCATTAAGTAACCCCACAAGCTTAGGTGTCAGTAATTCCTCATAGGTACTGTGCTGAGGATTCTCAGGCATTTCTTATCATTCATTAACAATAAGAATGGGCAATTAAAAAAAGAATAGGGACAATAACAAACATAGGGACTTTGTGTCTTTGCTGTTCACAAAATCTTAGAGCAATGATTGCATGTTGTTTATTTCTGAATGTTTAGTGGCATCCTATAAAGCAACTGCTCAAATAGTCATGTAAGAGACCCACCCCCTCGGCTGAACCCCGGTGGCGTAGTGGTTGTGTGCGGGACTGCAGCCCACGGGGCTGACGGTTCAAATCCAGGAGCAAGGCTGGGCCTCCCACTCCCACCAGGGCAGTGATGTCACACACAAAAAAGAGAGAGACCCCTCTTAGAGTGTTCTATACCAGACAAGTTTGTTTTCTTTGACCACGGTGAGGGGGCTCCCGAAAGTTCATTGAACTGCCCCACTTTCCAGATAACCCTTTGACACTCCCACAGACAGTCGGCTTTTGAATGCCATGGGAGCTGTAGGTCCAACTTCCTGCAGTCTTGAAAAATCCAAATGTAACTTGTGCAAACCTACTTCTGTGTGTGTGTGTGTGTGTGTGTGTGTGTGCAAATCTACTTGTATGCAGATTTGTTTTTCCCTGTTGCTTCAAGCTCAAGTGTTGTGTCTGTTTAAAAGACTTGGTGACACCAATCCGTTCATCTCTCTACTTGGATGGGCGAGGGGCTGGCGGTTACTGTAGACACAGGCTGCTCACAGGACACCCCTGGGGGCAACGTTTGAAGCAGATAACTTGCAGCACTGGTGCACTCTGCAGTAGCAACAGGGAAATCTGCATACAAATGGGCCCCGCAAAGTCCCAAACCTTGTTCAAACTTCAAGTATATGTGTGTATGTATATTATGTGTGTGTACAATATACAAGTTATTTACAATTCTTACAGTTTAAGTGTAAATATGTGTGTATATAAAAGAGAAATGGGTGGTATGGCATAATAAAGGAGAACCAGTGAAAGTTACTTCGATATTCAAAAAGGACTTGACAGGACACCTCCCAGAACATCCAAGTCTCAATGCCATTTGACATGTGGTGACCCTAGAGGACAGGGTGTCCTGCCCCTGTGGGTCTGGAACTCACTCTCTGTGGGAGTAGACAGCCTTATCTTCTCCCGGGACAGCGGGGTGGTTTTGAACTTTGCAGTTAGCAGCCCAACATGTTCCCTATTACACTACCAGGAAATGCCCCCAGAATATCAAGGGGCTACTCACTTGAAAGAAATACTGTATCGTCAGAAATGTAGTGGTGGTCAGTGGAGCAGAGGGAGGATCGTTCCTCTTCCAGAAGAGTGGCGTCCACTGTGGGACCTCTTCTGGGAAAGGAATGTTATCAGCAGGGGCTGTTTTAAAGTAAACAGCCCAGAAGAAAAGACAGCAGGGTAAAGGACCAGGCTGAGCGTTCATAGCCTGCAAGAGAAAGCTGTCCCGGATTGCCTTCAGATGGAATGGACTAGATTGTTTTTAAAATAGGGGTGAAACAAATGATAACTGAAATGGGGATTGCACGTCAAAATCCTGACAGGGAAGACTCTGAACTGAGGCCTTTGCAGCAGACTGAGTTGGGAGACTGGCCCATTGCCAGGACAGAGAGGGGACCAGGTTCAGAGTGGCGTGGTCAGCACCATCTGGGAGAGGAACGCATCTCTTCCTGACTGCCGCCCCAGAGGGAGAGCCGGTTGCTGGGCAGCGTGAGCGGTTCCGTGTCTGGAGCCCAACAGCTACTGTTTTTCTTGTTTGGTGCTCTCGTGTTTTAGAGCAGGGTTCCTCATGCTTTTTAAATGGGCCAGGTCACTGTCCCTCAGCCCATTGGAGGACCAGACTATAGTCTAAAAAAACAAGCTGAGCAAAATCACCCTGCCGACCGGATAAATGTCCTCAGTAGGCCGCTGTGTGAGGACCCCGGTTTCAGAGATTTGGGCCCATTGTTGGCTCTGACTAAACTGGGAAGAATTGGTGTGAAATCTTGGATCAAAAGCACTCATTCTCACATGGAACCATTTTATATCTCTTAGAGTAACTGCTGCCCACCCCCGCCCTTACAGTGTTGGTAGGTGCTGGTGAGTTCATTACAGCGTGGGAAGAGTCGGATTGCCCCATAGCGTTTGCTGTGCAGTCATCTTTATGGGGACAGGTCATCAGGTCTTTCTCCCCCAGAGCCCCTGGGTGCATTTGAACGGCAGCCTCGTGCCAGCAACCAAACCCTTCACTGATGTACCACTGGGCCCGTCCTGGGCTGTAGGAGCACAGAGGAAGTGATAGTCACTTCTTCTTTTTTTATGAAGTCACTTCTATCCCCCAAGGTTTGGGGATAGAAACTACTGCTGGTACACAGTCAAAATACCAATTTCCCCAAGTGTATAAAGGTAAGTTCTATTGCTTGTGAAATCTGAGAGTTAGAACGATCGAATCATGGAGGGACTCAGCCCTAGGGATCGAGGGGTCTAGCTCCAGCCACAGTGAGGATGTGGAAGACTAAAGGGCGTGTGCTTCAGACCGGACTTCTTTCAGATGCTCGCTGAGTTTGTCCGTTAATGCTGGCGTTTGGTTGTAGGTGCCATTGTTGGATGCTGGTGACATCATCATCGATGGGGGAAATTCTGAGTACAGGGATACCACAGTAAGTATTCCACTTCTTCCCGGCTCCAAGGTCATGCTGGAAAAACGAGTCAGAGGGTAAACTGCCCTCCTGTGCTGTTCCTTCTTGGAGATGGCACGTTGTAGCAGCGCTCTGGGACACCGCCAAGATCCAGTTGGTGCACCAGGTCCGCATTAGTCCCATGTGCAACTCAGGCGCATGTGCAGCTGCTGGGAGGGGCTGCTGCTCTGGTCCCCTCCTCCCCCAGGGCTCGTCTGTACTCCATGGGGGCGGGGGGGGGGGGCGGTGAATGCGCCTGGGTACCTGCACAAGTGCAGAGTGGTAGTAAAACCTCCTTGCACTAAGTCAACCTGAACTAAGAGTCTTCCTGGACCCGGCCCTCCCTAGTTAAAAAAGGTCTGTGTCTCGGGCTTCCCTGTGTCCTCTTGGGTAGAGAGTAGATCTCTTGAACGGAGTGGATTTATTTACTTATTCCCAAACCAAGGGGCGTCATATTTCTTGAGTAATCAGGTGAGTTTGGGTTCTTGAGTTACTTACTCGGATACCCGGGATTTTCATGCCTGTTTCGGGCGTCCTCTGGCGGGGAGAAACTTCTCTTTGGGGAAGCATAAGGACACAGGTTTTCTCTCATGCAGAGACGATGTCTGGACCTCAAGGCTAAGGGGATTTTGTTTGTGGGGAGCGGAGTGAGTGGTGGTGAAGACGGGGCCCGCTATGGCCCCTCACTCATGCCTGGAGGAAACAAGGAGGCCTGGTAAGTTTCATCAGTATCTTCCCCTTGTTGGCACAAAGGAGCCCGAACTCTGGGGATGCTCTCTCAGCGCGAGTCTCCTTTGGGGTGTATGGAATGTGGAAATGTGAAGTGT
The DNA here is from genome assembly GCA_004026705.1 of Nesogale talazaci. Classification (NCBI taxonomy): domain Eukaryota; kingdom Metazoa; phylum Chordata; class Mammalia; order Afrosoricida; family Tenrecidae; genus Nesogale; species Nesogale talazaci. The sequence continues at coordinate 32,059 of PVJH01009817.1, read as the reverse complement.
TTCCCTTTATCTCTGTGTTTTGTGGCTTTGGGGTAACATGTGAATAGTCTTCTTTGATACTCCCTCCAAGACTGCTTGTAGAAGTTTTGAATAAGCTGAAGGGGCTCAGGGGCCTTACAGAATCAGTTCAAATGACGCTCTGAGCACCAGGCTTAAGAGTAAGACTGCTGCTTTTAGCCACTGCCCATCCATCCGTTCCCATCAAACTGAGCCCAGGGGCCTGGGGGGTATGCCTTGGGTTGCTGACCCACAATTACAATTGTTTGTAATTTTTTTTAATTAAAAAAAAGGGAAAGAATGTTTGGAAACTGATTGTGGTAACAATTGTACAATACTGCTTAGTGTGAATGAACTATGGAATGATATATAGCTCCCAATAAAAGTTTTTTGTTTTGTTTTTTGTGGGGGGGCATCACTGCCCTCTGGTGGTGGGAGTAGGAGGCCCAACCTTTGCTCCTATGGAGCTGCTGCTGGAATTGAACTTCCATCCCAGTGGGCCACAGTCCCGTGCACAACCACTAGGCCACTGGGGCTCAGTCCCCAAGAAGTTTTGAAGAAAAAAATTATGTTCTTTAAAAACAAAATCACCAGCCCTTCTGTGAAGTCACAGTCCTGTGCCTGACACACACACACACACACACACACACACACACACACACCCCGGGGCGGGTTGGGGTGGGGCAGGTCTGCCCTGTCCTGGAGGTACACTGTGAGTCAGAAATGACTCCGCTGGCAGGAAGTTTGATTTGGGACCGTCAAATTGGTACCAAGTCATAGTGACCCCAAAGGATGGAGTGGAACTCTTCCCTGGAATTCCCATGGTGGTCAGTCTTTTACAGGAGTAGACAGCCTCTTCTATCTCTTGGGGAGCGGCCAGTGGATTGGAACTAGTGACCTTGAGGTTGGTAGCCTAAAACAGACCCCACTATACCACCAGGACTCCTTTTTGGCTGATTTAGGGTCCTGACATCATTTTGGTTTTTTGTTTTTGTTTTTGTTTTTGTTTTGGGCATCACTGCCTCTGGTGGTTGTGGGCGCTACCCAGTGCCGCTTCTGAGAGCTGCCACTGGATTTGAACCACCAAGCGGGACTACAGTCCCACACTCAACCACTTATGCCACCGGGGCTCAGTCCGGTCCTGACATCATTTTGATGAGTCACTGTGAGTAGTGGAAAAGTCTAGCTGAGTGTCTTTGTCCTTGGGAAACGAGGTAAAAAATTTTATTTGATACAGGAGTGATGCTGTGATAATGTAGATGCTACATTATGAGAGGAAGGGTTGGCCCTTGAAAAGTTGGTGCTTGGGTGATGTGAAAGAAAGGTTTGTGTGAGATAAGGAAGTGGAGAATTACAATGGAAAGATGCCGGTAATTACATTCACGCCTCAGCTAATGTCCAGAATATGTACTGAAACGAGGGCGCTTGACAAAGCCTGTTTCATGTATAGGCAGTCCCTGCATCACACACTAGTCCTCTTCCTAAATTTGCCTTTAAGTCAGATTGCATGGTTCATATCAAATGTTTGTCTTTCATTCAGTATATCTTCTCTCTCTCTCTCCCTGCATAAAAACCTGAAAGTCCCACTTTCAGGCACTCTGAAACAGCCTTGGCATGAGAACGCATTAGTACAAGACTTCAAACAGTTTGTGGACAGCTGGAATGAAAAGAGAATGGGATTACTGGAACAAACTTGTTTTGAAGCCCCCTTGTTATATTGTTTTAATGTTGCGTTCGTCTGGGTAGACTAGAGAAAACAAATTCATACACATTCACATACGTATGCATAGAAAAGGGTTTTATATACAAGAGCAATTGAACATTGAGAAAAACATCCCAGCCCAGTCCAGATCAAGTCCATCAGTCTGATATTAGCCCATATGTCCGACAGTAATCTATGAAGTCCTCTTTAGACTTATGCAAGATGCTGAATGCAGGAAGATCACAGGCCAGTGGGTGCAAAGTCAGCAGTGATAGAATAAAGTAACCAGATATTAAGCGGGACACCATTGACCGGGGTGGGGCAGGGGGGTTTCTTGATTAAAAATTTGGTCTATATGGAGCAACAAAAATTTTCATAGAACGCAAAAATAGTATTTAATATATTTATTTTAATTTTAAAACACCAATGGACATTGTTAAATTGTTAAAAAGCGGGACATCTGATCATTTTATGATAGAATTATCTCAGTATGTCAGGGGTCTCCACACAGCTTCTCCCAGGACTGCATCAGGGTGGGTCCATGTGTCTTGTCAGCTGCTGTGTCTTCCAGGATGCGTGTGTCTTCTACTTCCAAGAAGGAAGTACCAGATTTCCTAGAATTCTCAAAGGAGAAGGCCACGCCCACACACAGAGGTCTCATTGACGGGCTCCAGATTGACAGGCTAAACTCCGCCCCTACATTCTTTTTTGGAGGGGAGTGGGGGGGGCATCACTGCCCTCTGGTGGTAGTAGGAAGCCTGGCCTTGCTCATGCAGAGCTGCTGCTGAACTTGAACCGCCAACCCTGTGAGCCGCAGTCCCGCGCACAACCACTACGCCACCGGGGCTCAGCCCGATCCCTACATTCTCAATCCTCAAATTGACACCAGATGAGGTGACTTCCACAGATGTACATCTTCAAATACTGCCTATTGGTTATTATGAACTTTTGTATGTACTTTCAATTTTTTTGGTTTTGTTAAAGAACATAATTTTTTCTTCAAAACTTGTATTGGGGGCTGAGTTGTGCGCGGGACTGCGGCCCACTGGGACGGAGGTTCAATTCCAGCAGTGGGGGTGGGCCTCCTACTCCCACCACCGGAGAGCAGTGATGCCCAACAACAACAAAAAAAAACTTGTATTGGGAGCTATTACAAATATATCATTCCATAGTTCAGTCACACCAAGCAGTATTGTACAGTTGTTACCATGATCAGTTTCCAAACTTTTTTTTTTTAATTAAAAAAAATTACAAGCAATTGTATGTACTTTGGATTTTTCAAGTAGGAGACTTTGTGGATGTTGGCAAGATAGAAGTCGGGGTTAGCTTAATGAACATATAAGCGTGCACATGGCTCTGGTTGGGTGTGCCTTAATCTGAGGGGAGAGACCATTGCCGAGCCTGCAGAGGAAGAGGGAGCTAGAGGGAGACGGGAAAGGTGGCCTCCTTTTCTGAGTGCGCTCTGGCTCCCCGAAACTGTGGGAGGCCCCAGTAACCAAGCCCCAAGGGAAGGGCTATCGAGGGACGTTGTTCCTTCACTTATACCTGTGGTGTCTGAGTGTAGGTTTGTTTTTCTTGTTTAAGATGTAGAAATCAGTGCTCACTTCAGCACATATTCTAAAACTGGAAAGATGTAGAAATTCTGGACAGGTTTCCTTGCTTCTCAGAAGCTTATAAAGACCTTTCTTGAGCCCGCCTGCCCTGTGGGCTCTTCTTCAGGAACACAGCAGGGTGTTCGTTCACTCCTCACATTGGCCTAGAAGTTGAAGTGATCTTTTTACCTGAAACAGTGAAAGTTTACTGGAGTTTTAAAGCTTAAGATTATATATCTTGACCTCAGAGGAAGTGTTGCTCTTGAGTTCTTATTAAGAGGCACAAGCTCTTGGAGACGAAGCCCAGAACTGCCGCTAGGGAGCAGAGCCGCGAGAGCAGACAGGAGAGAAGATGGGGAGCCAGCGTATGGGCGGGGACCACTCCTGGGGTGGGCATTGTCAGATGGGAACGTATTTGCTGTCGAGGCTCCCACAGGAAGAAAGGATTTGGGAAAGGGAGGGAAAGCCTCTGGAGTTGTTAGGGCTTCCCAGTCGGGTCTGGTGGGGATGGGAAGAGGGAGAGTGGCCTTGTCTCTGGGGAGCGCTGCTAGTTCTGCCCGCCCTCCGGTGTCCGGTGTCCCGTGTCCCGGCTGTGTGGGAGAGCACACACTGCTCCGATCTGGGTAGTTCGCTGTCACTGCTGCCTTTACTCCTGCTGCTGAAGTGCCTGCGGTTTGATGGTGCTTCTGCCCAGCCCTCTTTGTTTGGGGGTCTCAGATGCATGATCTACAGCTTCTGCATTGGGGCCCCCCAGAGTGTGGGGAAGCAGGCCAATGGGCTGGCATAGAATTGGGGTGTGTCTGGAGACCCAGACTGCTGCGTTACTGTAGGGTCCTTGCGTATGTTTGCAACCTCCACCCTGCTCATCTCAGCCACTGAACTCCACCTCTCCCTCCACAGGCCACACATCAAGACCATCTTCCAAGGCATTGCCGCGAAAGTGGGCACCGGAGAACCGTGCTGTGACTGGGCAAGTTCAAATTCTGGGCTCCTCTTTACAGCCATTTGGCCACAGTGGCAGAACCAAGTGCCCGGAGTGCAGGGCACCGGATAGTGTCGTGCTCCACCTCCCTGCTTCCCCCACTCATCCTTGTGGCATAAGCCTCGCACACTCCAGGCTGTGGGGTCGTGTGTGCCTTCTGTCTGTGAATTGAGGTAGGGCTTGGATTTCCCCAGAGTTAGCTTGACTCTAAAACCAGCTCTCCCCAGTTGATCTTTCCAGGAGTGGGAGGGGAGGGGGAGGACGTAAGATGTTTCGGGAAAAAGGGCAGCCCCCATGGGGCTCTGCTCCCAGATGGAGGGAAGAGGGCTGGCTGGATGCGCTGTGCCGGCTGCCCTGACTGCGCCCGTGGGGCGTCTGAGCTGGGCCCGAAGAGGGGAGCGCAGACTTCCCGCCCGAGGTGTGTGAAGGCGCCCTTGGAGTGAGGCTGCAGGGGTGGGAAGTAGTGATATAGTAGGAAGAAGCTGGCTGCCAGTCCTGAGGGTGACGGAAAAGCTTGAGGCCTGGGAGGGCTGGGCTCTCCTGCCGGCTCAGCACCGCGTAGAGCGTGTGACCCAGTTGTGAGGTGCCCGACACACAGCGGCCTCGGGTGTGCCAGCTGGCGAGTCATTTCTCATCTGTGGGCTTCTGTCTCCCTCCGTGTGAGACGGAGGTTCAACCAGATGGTCCCCAGGGCGCTTTGGCCACCACCACCACTTGTTAACCTGTCATCTGCTCATGGTGACCCGGCGTGTGTCGGACAGACCTGTGGGCCATGGGTTTTCCTCGACTGCTTCGGGGAGTGCATTTTCTCTGGTGTTTTTCTCTTAGAAGCCAGAAGCACCTCAGGGACCCAGGCAAGGGTTTGGAGACCCCAGGGACCACTCCACAGCCAAAGCTAGCAGTACACATATACAAATGGACAGTGACTTTTTGTCTGCCTGCTAGAAAAGTGGCTACTTCAGGCAAATGACTTCTTTGGCCTACGGGCAGGGCCTGGTGTGGCGTGTCGCTTTTAGTGTTGAGTAGCTCCTGTGTGGGCAGGTCAGTGTGGGGACCCCAAGTGCTCCTCGTGGAGGGGACTGGAGAACTCCCAGGACCGAGATGGGGGTTAAACGACCCGGGAATGCACTGGACTGGACTGGAGAGGGTGCATATTCGATAACGACCCACTCCAGAAATACTCTGAGGACCCACTTCATGCTTGTTCTTCCTTTGGAGGGAAGGCAGAGGGTCTTGGGGGGTGGTCTGCCTGCCTCTGGTGGCTTCTGATGCTCCTCCCTCCCTCCGACAGGTGGGGGAGGAGGGGGCGGGCCACTTTGTGAAGATGGTGCACAACGGCATCGAGTACGGCGACATGCAGCTCATCTGCGAGGCCTACCACCTGATGAAAGACGTGCTTGGCATGGAGCACGACGAGATGGCAAAGGTGAGTCCCGGCCACGGCGCCGCCTCCGCGCCGCGCGGGGTCGTCCCTGCAGGGCCTGAGGGGCTCTCCCGCCACAGTCCTTCGGCCCTCACTCGCTGCTCCTGGCCACTCGGGCCACTCAGCCTCGTGTGAGGGGAGCAGTCCGTATCAGAGGATTCCCCGGTGGTGCTTTGGGTTAAGCATGGTCTGATAATGGCGAGGCCGGTGGCTCAAGCCCACCAGCTGCTCTGAAGAAGGAAGAAGAGGCCGCCTGCTCCAGTGAAGGTTTGCAGTCTGGTCACCCTCACGGAGCACTCCCGCTCCAGCACTGTCGCCATGTGGCAGTTTTAAGTTTCTCAAGGTTGACTAGGTGAGCGCTTTCATCCGGAAGCTGGGTAGGTTCGCCGCCTCGTCCCTCGGCGTGGTTCTCATCCCGGGGTGCGCGCTGACCCCGCGTGCCCGCACGCACGTGGCTGTGCCGGGGAGGCCTCTGCAGGCTCCAGGCAGCCAGGCTTCCTGGGCTTCACCCAGCTCCTCCCCGCCCACTGAGCACTGCAGACTTCCATGGGCTTCCCGGTGTGGGTGTGGTTTTCATGAGAGCAGTGCTAGATTGAGTGAGAATCTGAGAGTTTTGGGGCTGAGTTCCTATGTGCAGAGGCTTATTCCCAATGAAACATGTTGAGACGCGCCTCTGTGATCCGCCCAGGCACTCACCTGTCACATAGTGTGCCATCGGCAAGAGGTACTCTCCGTACCGTGGGGGTGGGGACAGTATTGAAGTCAAGGTCACATTAGACGCCTGGCAGAACTCCCTGGGATGTCTTCCCAGCAAGTTTGTAAGAGAAGTTGCCTCAGATAAAGCGGCAGGTTGGTTTAGCTGGATCAAGAGGGTTTGGTTTTTTTCCCCATGATCTCATCCAGATCAGGAGTTTTAAGGAAGATCATTAATCTCCACAAATGTAGACACTGCGGCAGCCCAGAGAGCGGGGGAAGGCCCTAGAATTCACCTTCGTGCCCAAGCTGACTCTCACTGGCTGGCAGGCCGTGGGAGCGAGCCCCTGGGCGCCACTGGCTTTCGGTTCTGGATACCGCCAGCATTGTGGGAAATGAACTCAAAGCGTAGACCTTTCTTTCCATCAGTCTTTCCAGCAAGGTTGGCGCTACTAAAGACACTTTCACAAATCATAAGGTGTACGGGGTCTTGGATTTACCGGGTGTGACCCAGCAAGCAAAGTCCAGCAAAGCAGTGGCTCATGAGGGCCTGGGGCCTGCTTAATGCAAGGGAGAAAGGTCAGCTCAGAAGAGCGTAGTGACAATTTGGGGAATTCCAAAAGTTTGAACTGTTTAGATTTCCCTGAAGGACACAAGAAGATCACGAGACTTATTCGGAAGAAATTGTAAAAGAATTGGAAATTCTGTCGATGTGAAAAGGCTAAGGATTCTTTTCTGCAACAGTGCGCCTGCTCGTTCTGTACAGGTAGCAAGGTCTGTCCTACAGGGTTTCACTGAGAAACCGCATCCCACCCTCCCAGACTTCTTTTTGTTTCCCAAGCTCAAAAGAGCTTGAAAGAGTGTAGAAGGCTTTAGGGAGGCATTTGGGCAATGGAGACATCCCCTTCAAAAGGGCATAGACCTAGACGGAAGATAGTCTGAGAAAGAATAGCTCCACATCTTGCTATTTTTATTTATAAGGGTTTATCATCTATACCAAGACTTTGGCTTGCCTACAAATGAACTGACTTTTGTAACGTTTAGATCTTTATGAGTCCTTTACTATGTGCTGGACACCGGTACATATTAGGGATGTGATAGTGAAAGCAACAGTCCCTGCCCCCATGGGCCTGGGGAGACAGACATATAATTTAGTAGGTAGTGATTGTTCTTAGAAAACGGGGGCTGAGCTGAGCCCCCGGTGGCGTAATGGTTGTGTACGGGACTGCAGGCCACTGGGTTGGAGGTTCAAATTCAGCAGCAAGGCTGGGTCTCCTACTCCCACCACCAAAGGGCAGTGATGCCCCAAAAACAGAAAACTGGGACTGAGAGTAAAATGGAGAGACGGGGTGCTGGGCAGCTTCTAAGGATGGAGACTCAGTGAAATGAAGGAGGCACTTGGCTCTGAGGAAAGGGCGGTTGTTTTGAGAAAAATCTGCATGAGCAGATTGAGACCAAGCACTATTGACTCGGTTAGTCTGCAGCCCGGCTGTAGGGGCTAGAAGGGTACAAGTGGCCCCCGGGGGGAGGGAGAGTGGAGGGGGAGAGGGCCTGCGGCCAGCGTGCACCAGCTGAGCTTTAAGATGAGTCGCTGACACTCAAGGTTAGCCCGGGAAGCCCTGTGAGATCATTGTTTCTCTCACGTGGATTTGTGTGCCCTGCTCGTAGGCATTTGAGGAGTGGAATAAGACAGAGCTGGACTCCTTCCTGATTGAAATCACAGCCAATATCCTCAAGTTCCAAGACACCGATGGCAAACACCTGTTGCCGAAGATCAGGGACAGCGCGGGGCAGAAGGGCACCGGGAAGTGGACAGCCATCTCAGCCCTGGAGTACGGAATGCCCGTCACCCTCATCGGTATGTTCAGATTTTCTCTTGACCCTCTCGCCCCATGGTCTTGGGGCAGACACCCTGACCGAACCCTCCCTTGCAGAGGAGCTCCTATGCCCCCTGGTGGGCGTGTAGAGCAGCAGCAGCGGGAAGGGCCGAGGCAGCAGCATGGTGTTTCTTTCCCGTCTCTCATATTTTACCTTGAGGGTCGATTTGGATTAATGATTACTGCTTTAATTGCAGCTACTGACCTAAGACCTTCTCACTGAGGAAGATCGCTATCATGCTATAGTGAATGTTTCCTGAAAAAGCTTACAGCAAGCTCCCTCCCCGAGGAAAGCCTCCCTCAGCCGTCCTGGGCACTCTCCCCCCCACGGTCTGTGGGACTGAAAGGATGGGGTGGGGCAGGGTTGGATATAGGAAAGAACTAATATGAGCAAAGCTAAACGAAAGAAAGTGTCCTGGAATTAACACAACCAAAACCTGTCTTAAGGTTACAATGGATGGATTTCTGATGGCTGAGAAAAGCCAGCCGGTCAGGTGCATGCGCGGTTAGCTTTGTGCCTGGCAGAATGCTTCCCCCCAGACTAGAGCAGACTTCCTCATTCGCTTGTCTGCACACAGATCGCTTTCCCTCCCCAGTCCTGCCCACGGAGACCCGGTGACCCAGTGGGGTACCCCTTGGGCTGTAAATCTCATGGTCAGCAGTTCAAATCCACCAGCCCCTCAGGAGAAAGATGGAGCTTTCTGCTCCCATAGGGAGCCTCGGAGGCCGGCAAGGCACGCCCCCCTCTGCCGCAGGGTGGCTGTGATTCAGAAGGGAGTCCCCTCCCTCTGTTTGGTTTCCTGAGTCAACACAAAGGGCCCGGTTGTCAAGTCACGGTGAGAAGGCTGGTGGGGTGTGCCTCTGCGCTCTGCAGCAGGCTGCCGGCCTCTTCCTGCTCTCCCCACTGAGGGCGCGCTCGGGTGGGTGTGGACGGGCAGTTGCTGGGAACCGGTTATTCATTGACCCGATCCCTTTCTACACATGGAAGGCGGTCAGACTTCGCCTCTGGATGGGTGCCCATGTGGTTTGCCAACTAAGGAGGAAGTGTGGCTGCGAGCCAGCCCTTAGGTAACCCCAAGGGGTTTGGCCACACTTGCCTCATGGCTCTTACAGCGCTTCCTCCCACAATTGCTAAGTCATCGTGTGTGTGCACTGCAGAGGGGAAAAAGAATTGTGGGTCTTGGACAAGAATAGCGAGGCCTCTTCTCTTGGCGGGATCTGGGTGTGAATGGTGTTCCTGAAGGAATACCTGCTTCCCAGTCCTGGTCTGGAGCCTAGGGAACCAGCGCTGCTAGGTTTCCCTCAGGGAGGTGTTTGCCCCATTTTGTCTGCAAGGGAGAAATGGTTGGAGGGCTTCATTCTGACTGTGGATTGTCAGCTGTGATTTTTTAATGACGGGAAAATTATTGAAGATGCTAAGCATCTTTAAACATATTTATTGGAAGTTTGAAACTAAATGACCAATGAAAATTTTGTGAACTTTATATGTGATAGTGGATAGGATGAGAATTAGAAAACACGGGAATTCCAAATTGGAGTTTTTCAAGGGGCGAGTCCGTGTGACGTCCTCCGACCTCTGGCTGTTCCAGAGTTGACGGGTACTTGGCTGCGTCCTCCAGGCCAAGCGTGAGGCTCTGCTCCTGAGCCAGTCCCGAGTGCGATGGCCGCAGCCTGCTCGCGCTTCCCCTCCGCCCCTTTGTGCTGGTCCTGTGATGCTGTCCGGCTGTGTTGGCTGGGGAGCCAGGAGGTCAGGTTCACTGCTCAGAGCTTTTTAGGGGCGGGGCTGAGGTAAGTTGAGATATCAGCTCTGTGGGAAATGGCATTTTTGCTCCAGGTCGTGTGTGTGTGTGTCTCTGTGTGTCTCTCTGTGTGTGTGTACATGCACTGCCCCTGCATGGACCCCTGACCACCCTCTCCCCCCCCACCCCCCACTTCCTCTATGTAGGAGAAGCTGTCTTTGCTCGGTGCTTGTCATCACTGAAGGATGAGCGGATAAAGGCTAGCAAGAAGCTAAAGGGACCCCCCAAGAAACCGTTTGGCGGAGACAAGAAGGCATTCCTGGAGGACATCCGGAAGGTGAGGCGTCGTCCGGGTGGAGGGTGGGGGAGGCGGGGCATCTGACAGGCTCTCACACACGTGTCACCCTGCAGGCCCTCTATGCTTCCAAGATCATCTCCTACGCCCAGGGCTTCATGCTGCTCCGGCAGGCAGCCACCGAGTTTGGCTGGACCCTCAACTATGGGGGCATTGCCCTGATGTGGAGGGGGGGCTGCATCATCAGGAGGTGAGGCCAACGGGGTTGCGGGTGGGGGTGGTGCCCAGGCTTCCTGCTGGCCTGCTGAGATCAGGGCACCTGCCGGCACAGCTCCCCTCTACCCGATGTCCCAAGACTCGCTCTGCAAACCCGGCAGCTGACTCCATCCCTTACGCTCTGGGCTTACCTGGACCAGGCGTGACTTGGGAGCGCCTTGAAGGAATGAAAAATGAGAGCCATCCTCTGTGGGGCAGTTTCAGCTTCCAGCTTCCCTCCCCGATGGCCTGCCAGGCCACCCCTGCTTTACTTCACACGCGCCCCCACCCTCTCCGTGTTGCAGTGTCTTCCTGGGCAAGATAAAGGAGGCTTTTGACCGGAACCCAGACCTCCAGAACCTCCTGTTGGATGACTTCTTCAAGTCGGCCGTGGAAAACTGCCAGGTCTGTGGCTGGGGGCTGGGGGCCCCACTCTGCGCCCCTGTGCGCTCCACGTGGCAGCACTGCAGGGCCAGGGCCACTCTCACTTAAGACAGACACAGTTATCTTTGCTCGGGTGACAAGGGCAGAAATCGCTCACCTCAGCCATGTCTTTGTTGCTCAGGACTCTTGGCGGCGGGCAGTCAGCACAGGGGTCCAGACAGGCATCCCCATGCCCTGCTTCACCACCGCGCTCTCCTTCTACGACGGCTACCGACATGAGATGCTGCCCGCCAACCTCATCCAGGTGAGCTGCGGCAGGAGGCGGGACTCGGGGTAGACGGGCTCCTGCCTGAGCGCCGAACGCCTTCCGGCGACTAACCACGTCCCTGCTTGCTTTCCAGGCTCAGCGGGATTACTTTGGGGCTCATACCTATGAACTCTTAGCCAAACCAGGACAGTTCATCCACACGAACTGGACAGGCCACGGTGGCAACGTGTCGTCCTCTTCCTACAATGCCTAGGCAGATGTTTCCCCAGCCACCACCACGCCATCCACTGGGACATTCCACCAGCCACACACTGCTGCTTACAGGGCCCTCTGCCCTCCCCTCCATGCAGATCTTTCCCAGTACGTGGTGCAAGAGACCCCAGGGTCTGACGCTAGGGTTGGTCAGTAAAGGAGTTCTGTGACAACGGCAGGACCCTCTGCCCTCTGGGACAGACCAGATGGATCCTGGGTGTGGCAGCTGCAAGGCAGCCCTGAGCGGCAGCCGGCACTCCCTGGCCCTGGTACTGGCAGCACCCTCCCCACCCAGACCAGATGATTTTGTGAGACCCTATCTAACCTTGTTGTAAGCAGCTGTCCCCGTCTACCTCCCCCCCCCCCGCCCCCCTCTACTTAATAAAAATGACTCTGTCTCCAGACTCCTGAATGTTTTCACCTCAATCACACGGACCCGTTAGCTCCATTTAACAAAACAAAAAGAGTCCCTGTCGTGGAGTCGATTCTGGCTCACAGGGACCCTGCAGGACAGGGAGGAGCAGCCCCTGAGTCTCCGAGGCTGTATGGGGGTAGAAAGCCTTGTGTTTTTTCTTTGGAGCAGCTGGTGGCTTTGAACTCGTGGTCTGGCTGACAGCCCAATGTTCAACCCAGTTGTCTGTCCGTTTCCTTCCAACCTTGTTCATTTCCGTCTGTCTAAAGAAAAGAGGGACTGAGGCTAAAACCAGGAACATCCGTGTAGGGGGCGGGGGTTGAGACGTGGATGTCCCCGTGGTTTGAGCAGAGCCGTGGGTCTGCGGAGGCTGTTCTAGTTGTGCTATTCTCTATTGTCTGAAGTGGGCTTGTTGGCAAACACTGCATTGGCACACTGCACAACCCACTGAAGGGGAAGGGCGCCAGCTTGCTCTTAGACCTTGACCTCAAGCAGAGTCAAGGTAAACACTTTAGAGTCAGGTGTTTATGCCGATTCTGCTGGGTGTGAATGGTTCTTCCACAGGCCCAACTGTCTTCCTTCCGGTCTGGCAACCACCTCTGGAATGGGATTTTAGGGACCTCAGCCTGACCTGCCAGCATTCCTAAGATTGTCAAATGGCCTCGGGACTAGGTAACTGTTTACTTCAGTTTAACGCCCAAGGTTTTCCTGGGATGCTTCAGAAGAGACCTAGAAGCAGCTTTAAAGTGAACATCGGCTCTGGAAATGCACCAGGGCAGCCCTACCCAGTCCTCTAGGCTCCGAGTCGGAGCTACCCCGAGCCATTTGCGAACAGAGGTGGAAGGTGCTTGTTTTAGCAGGCCCTTCCCTCCCGATGACCACAGCACCTTCCCTGCTTCCTGTCTCACTCAGAGAGCTGCCCCTTCCAAGTCTGCGTGTGTTTTTCATCTGAGGGCTCTCGTCAGGGTTTGCTGATCATCCCTGCCTTGTGATATAGATGATGCAATCAGCACTTGGGTGTAGACAGAAAGGGTACAGGGGGGCTTTGCCCCCAGCCAACCCACCCTGTCCAGCCAGACTTCTGTGGGGCACAGGCAGTGGCTTGTCTAGCACAATTCTGGGCAAAAATAGTGAACCAATTATGATGTCATGCATCTTCTAATTTGGGACACACCGGATAGTTTCTAAAAACCCAGTGGAAGTAATCTGCACTTAACAACCTACATGGGTGGTTCAAACTCGCCTCAGGGCACCAGGGAGAAAAGGCTGGTGACCTGCTTCTGTGAAGCTGACAGCCAACAGCTCTCTGAGGGGGCCATTGCTGTTAGGGTTCTGGCCCAGGAGCAATCCCGCCAACTCACTCACTCCCAGTCCGAGAGGAAGAGAGCGTTCTCAGCAGGTCAGCTGGGAGGAGGCTGTCAGCAGCACAGGCTGCATTGTTTGAAATCAGAATACAGAGAACATGATGCTTCAGGAGGTCACCTACAAATGCTTTCCATTGGCTTGGGTTTCAGGGACTATGAGGAGCACTTAGGTTTTAAGTGCAGGGTTCTGCGATAACCGATGACCAAGGAAGGGCAGGACTGTGAACTGCAGCAATCTTGTGCCAGAGTCCACGTGCTTAGTCACTGCAGACATTCTCCATCGAGCTCCGCCTCTCGGTGAACACAGTCATGTACTACTCACTCCTGCGGACCGCGCCCTCTGCTGCACCCTCTGTCCAGTGGTGAGGGACGCGGTCTCTTGCCCCTGCTTTGGCAGCTGTGAAAGGGACAACCACCCAACCTCTGAGGACCTGTGATGCCTGGTGTGAAGGGCGCACCCAGGAAACGTTTACTGAGGGAATGGGGGAGGAGGGGTGTGTGGTTAATGTGCTCAGCTGCTAACTCAAAGTTTAGACTTTTGTGTCCATCAAAGAGTTGCCTCAGAAGAAAGGCCTGGCAATCTGAAAAATTCAGCCACGGGGAAGTTCTCAGATCTCTGACTCTTCTGGGTCCTGATTGGGGAAGAAAAAAAAAAAAAAGGTCCTTGTGTAGTTGTGTGGTGCTATGCTGACACCTAGTGGTCAGTTTATATGGATCTTTCTCCATGGAGTAAAAATGGTTTCAAATCTACCGGTTTTCCATAGTACAGCACCTCAGTCCTTGGAGCCTTTTCTTCAGGCTCCTAAGGACCTGTGTACGGCAGAGACCCTGCTAGAATAACACTCCAACGCTGGGAAGCAGCTGCTGTATAATGAGGCGGCATTCAGGGTAAGAAAGCATAGTAGCTACTTGGGGAATGACTCGCGTCTGTTTCTTAAGCACTTAGATGAGGCCGGCACCTTACAGGAACTACCGCATGGAAGCCGCACAGCTACCTGCCCGGGGGGAGGTAGCTTTCCCCGCTTTACAAGAGTGGGAGCTGAGGCTCGGGGAGGGCCTGTGGTTTGCTCAGGGTCACAAGACTGGGAAGTGGACCCCAGAATCAGAGCTCTCACCCCTGCCTGCCTTCCTGGTTGCTGCAGACCTGCAGTTCCCGCTACCTGCATTGCCATGAGCCCCGAGCAGGTGGTGACAGAGAGTGGCCTGCCACAACAGCAGAGGCTGTTGGCATCCATAAAGTGGCCCTGTGAGTGTGAGCACTCAGAATTTTCAAAGACCCTTTCTCTGGGGACACCAAGGAAGCTCATGGCCATAGGACACACAGTAGCAGTGACAAATCACCTTCCGTGTTCACTGGGCTGTAAGAACGTCCCAGACTGGGGAAGAACAGGCTGGGAGGGAGAGAGGTGTAGTGTATATAGTCACTTCTCACAAAGTATTGGGGTGCCGCCCTCAGATCCTGAGACCGCTTATGGTGGTCATGTGCTTATGTTAATTTCATGATTGAGATGTAGGGGTGGAGTCTAGCCTGTTAATCTGGAGCTAGCCAATGAGTCCTCTGTGTGGGCATGGCTTTCTCCTGAGATTTCTGGGAAAGCTTACAATATTTCCCTCGTGAAGATGAGAAGCTATCTCCCCAGTTGTTGGGAGTTAGTCTCAGAGACAACAAACTACGGAGAAGATAGGATGGCAGTGTCTGAGGAGCTGGACAAGCTGGAGGAGAAGCCACATGGCCTTGCCCTGATGGAACCAGACCTCTGAAGCTAGAGAAGCCACCTGGAGACCCCTGCCAGTGTTGAGTTGCTTCTATCACCACTGGATGCTGTTGATGGACCCTGAGCCCTGGAAATGAGGAGCCATGAGGGGACCCCTGCCAGCACTGGGATTCTGCACCCACTGGCCTGTGAGTCGGAAGGATACATTATAGACTGGTATCAGGCAGAAGGGACTTATGACTTTGAACTGGACTGGGTTGGGATGCTTTCTCAATGTCCCATTCCTCTTATATATAAACCTTTTCCTTATATCCATATGTGTGTCTATCAATTTGTTTCTCTAGTCTACCCGGACTAACACACCTCTTTTCTAGAACACAAACCCAGGGGTTTCAGTATGTACTCTAAGGACTCAAGACCATCCCGAACCACCAGTTTGGGTAATCATGTGTTAGTCTGGGTAGACTAGAGAAACAAATTCATAAACACACATATGTATGTATATAAGGGAGAGGTTTATATACAAGAGCAATTGAACATTGAGAAAAACATCCCGGGCTGAGCCCCGGTGGCGTAGTGGTTGTGCGCGGGACTGCGGCCCACTGGGACGGAGGTTCAGTTCCAGCAGTGGGGCTGGGCCTCCTACTCCCACCACCGGAGAGCAGTGATGCCCTCCCCCCCCAAAAAAAAAAAAAAGAAAAGAGAAAAACATCCCAACCCAGTCCAGTCCAAGGTCATTAGTCCGATATTAGTCTTCTTAAGACTCACGAAACACATGCAGTGACGCCAAATGCAAGAGGATCACCAGCCAGATGGGTAGAATGCCTTTGGATCCAGTGGTGTAGACATCTCAGCGCTGGCAGCTGGGTCTCCGAGGGGCTCCTCTGACTTCAGAGGTCTGCTTCCGTCAGGGCAGGTCCACGTGGCTTCTCTGGGATGTCTCACAGAGAGTCAGCCTTGTGTCTGCTCAGTAGAGCGTCTCCGAGGGACTCAGTCGCTTCTCTCACCTCCAAGGGGGAAACACAGCCAGACTTCCCAGAATTCTCAGGATAGAGCCACGCCCACACAGAGGTCTCATTGGCTCTCTCCAGACTGACAGCACAGACTCCACCCCTACACTTTTTTTTAAATGGTTCTTTTTATTTTGTTTATTATTCAAAACAGCACCATTTGGTTTTAGTCACTCAGTTTTCCGTTTCTGTGCTTATGCCTTCAACCCTTTCCTAAAGATTGTCTGCTCCTCAGTAAGGAACGTGAGTTTGATCAGTAAGGAATTCGAGTTTGGTTCTATCCCGGACACATTTCGCACACATGCAACTGTCCCGGGGCCTGCTGATCACTTTGTTTCTTTTTGATTTGGACCACTTCAGGAGAACCGTGGTTCTGACCGCACGCAGCACGGACCTCTCCACCGGGCCTGGGCACACACCCCATGCAGATGGTGGTTTTTTTTTTAACATGTTCTTTGGGGGGGGGGGGGCATCACTGCCCTCTGGTGGGAGTAGAAAGCCCACCCTTGCTCCTGGAGAGCTGCTGCTGGACTTGAACCGCCAATCAGTGGGCCGCAGTCCCGCACACAACCACTACGCCACCAGGGCTCAGCCCCACCCCTTCACTCTTAATCCTCAAATTGACACCAGGTTAGGTGACAGCCACAAGTCACGAGCTCCTAACTCTGGCTAGAAAGATGGATCGTGATCACCTTGTGACACCAACTGACCTCCAGAAAGAAGGGCTGGAGTTTCCATTATCAATGAGACCTCAATAAAAGCTCTGGCCACGATAGAAGGCAGTGTGGGAGCCTTCGCAGACCTTGCCTGATGCATCTCGGGGTAGCCTTCCTTCCTGCAGTAAAGCCACCGTCACTCGGAGGACAATCCAAATGCTCCCCCTTCCCCCCCCCTTAGTATTTTGGACTCGCTCTGTCTCTCCCTCCACACTCTCCGTTCCTCAGTAAGAAGAGGATGGCTGGGACGACAGCCTGGCAATGAGTCAGAAAGGGCGAGTTCGGGGTGGTTCTTTGCTGGTTGCTCGGTCTTCCTTGTCTCTAACTTCACAGAAACAGCAAGAGGGGAGGCAGCCTGCGCAGATTCCCACAGGGACAGATAGGAAGGAGCCCTACACACCCTCCCTCTCCGAGGTCGCCCCACACGTCAGTCTGGGGCCTTTCACACAAGTCATGGAAGGAGGCGCAAGTCCATTATGCCTTTCCTTTGATGATGGAGGATGCTTCAAAAGATACCTTTCAAATGTGATGATGTCAAATCTCCTATAGACATATTTGGGACCCTTGCAGTGCTGATGATCTGAGGGGCCTAGCTATGAAGATGCTGCTGAAGCGCACAGCATCTGCAGACACATAGCAGGCATTTGGGCTCTCCCTCAGCGGAACTCACTGCCCAGCAAGACTGCCACACAAGCCGATCACAATTCAGTTCACATGCTCAGCGTGTTGGAGGCTTGAATCCACCTCTTGGGGTGGGGAGGTGCCTCAGAAGAAAGGCCTGGCAATCTACTTTTCCAAACTCAGACTCTGAAAACTCTAGGACGCCTCACAGCTCTGCTCTGACACACACGGTCACCAGGAGTGTCACCATCCAGTGCGTGCTCCTCAATTGCACATTAATTTAATGAGCACTCACTGTCTGCCAGCCCAGGAGGATGCTGAAATCAGCTCCTAGTGGCTAGTGAGAAGTGAGGTGTCGATTTTCAAGAAGTCTGACCACCAGCTGGAAAGCACACCCGTTATTGAGTTATCTAAATTTACACCTAGATAAATTATCTTAAACAAGGGTAAAAATGACCCCAAACTCATTGATTCTTAGTTATGTTATTCCATTTCACAATGATCTATGCTTAAGGCATTATTTACAGGAACTATTATCTGTCCACCAGGCGCCTGTCAGTTTGTCCTGCTGTGGGGACTTGTGCGTGGCTGTGACACTGGTATCTCAAGACCAGCAGAGTCACCCACAGTGAACGGGTTCCAGCAGAGCTTGCAGACCCAGAACAGCCCACGCAGGCCCCGGCTGTGCACTTCAAAGGAATCAGCCACTGCAAACCCTGTGGATAGATGGAGACACTGTCATTTACTGAGAACCTGCTGAGCAGAAGCAGTCAAGACGGGGTCAAGAGATGAGCTCCTGGGGGCTGGGGGGGAGGAGAACCTCCAGAGATGACTGCACAAGGGCTGCCTTCTCCAAGACGAGTCAGCCATTCTGTCGAGCGCAGGATTGCTGTGAGTCAGCTGACTGGACGGCACTCAACATCAACCATGGTGACACCTCGCTGCCCCGGAGGGAGTTGGGAATTACCCCTGGTGAGAGTATTGACGCGAGGGGACTTTCAATACCAGCACCAGAATTCCAACACATTGAAGCTTCTTCAGCCTTCCTTGGTCAATGTCCAACTCTCGCGTGCAGAGAAGATGCGGAAAATCCCATGGTTTGACTCAGATGCGCCTTAGTCCTCAAAGTGACAGTCTTGCTTTTCAACACTTTCAGTAGTGCATCCTTTGATCTTGTGCAGACTGCTGCTTTCCTGAGGAGGCTGTGGATCCAAGCAAGAGAAAACCCTGACAGCGCCTCTCTTTTCACCGTTGCTCGTGACGTTACCTATTGGTCCAGGTGTGAGGACTGGGTCTGCTGTTCATCGAGCTGTAAATCCCTACGGAAGGCTGTACTCCTTGACCTTCATCAGCAAGTGCTTCAGGTCCCATCCACTCTCAGCAGGCAAGATTGTGCTAGCTGTACATTAATAAGCCTCCCTCGAATCCTGATACCAAATTCTTCTTCATTTAATTCAGTTTCTCTGATAATTTGCTCACCATACAGACTGAATAGGTATGGGGAGAGGATACCACCTTGATGCATGGCTTGCCTGATTTCAGACCATGCAGTAGAGTCCCTTGTTCTGTTTGCACAACTGCCTCTTGAACCGGGTGCAAGATCCACAGCAGCACAATGTGGTGTTCTGGAACTCCCCTTCTTCTCAAGGCTGTCCAGAGTCTGTTATGACCACACAGTCGAATGCCTCTGCATGGCCAATGAAACATAAGTGAACATCTCTCTGATCTTCCTTGCTTGCAGCCAAGATCCAGCTGACATCAGAAAGGTTTGCTTTTGTTCCATGTCCGCTTCTGAGTCTGGTCTGAACCTCTGGGCACTTCATTGTCACTGTCCTGTGGTAACCACTGTTCGATGATCTTCAAGAAATTTTACTTGCATATTACATCAGTGATATTGTCCTATAATTTGAACATTCTGCTATGTCATCTTTCTTGGGAATGGTGTGTTAGTCCGGGTAGACAAGAGAAACAAATTCATATAGACACTCATATGTGTGTAAGAAAGAGCTTTATATACAAGAGCAGTTGAACATTGAGAAAACATCCCAGCCCAGTCCAGATCAAGTCCATAAGTCTGATCTTAGCCCATATGTCCGATACCAACCTATAAGGTCCTCTTCAGACTCACGAGACACATGCAATGATGCTGAATGCAGCAAGATCACAGACCAGTGACATCACACGCATCTCAGCGCTTGCAAGGCTCTCCCCGTGGCTTCTCCAGCCCCCAAGGTTCTGGCTGCGTTAGGGTAGGTACATGTGGTTTCTCCACAAGAGTGAGCCAGTGTCCTACCTCCAGTCAGGTATTTATCTCCTTAGCACCTCCAAATGAGGTCATTAAGCTGCAAGCTGATTGACAGGTAAACTCCACCCCTTCACGCGTAAATCTCCAAATGACAACAGATCATGTAACTACCACAAATGGATACAATTATGGCTCTTTTTCAGTCAGTTGACCAAGTAGATGTCTTCAAATTTCCATAAATGAGTGTCTACAGTGCTTCATCACCTTGTAGGAACGTCGCAATCGGTGTTCTGTCAATTCCTGGAGTCTTGTTTTTGGCCAATGCTTTCAGTGAAGCTTGGACTTCTTCCTTCGGTACCTTGATTCTTGCTCATTTGCTCTCTCTTGAGATGGCAGGCTAGACACTCGTTCTTTTTGGAACAGTGACTCTATTCTTTCTGTCTTTTTTTGACGCTCCCTGTATCATTTGCTATTTTGCCCATAGAATCGTTCAGTATCGCAACTCAAGGCTCCAGGATTTTTTCTTGAGTTCTTTCACTGTGAGATAGGCTGAGCGAGTTCTTCCTTTTTGGGTTTCCTGGCCCTACATCTTTGCACATCTCATTATAATATTTTACTTCGTTTTCTCGCACTGCCCGTTGAAATATCCTCTTCTGCTCGTTGACGTCATTCTTACTTCCATTTGCCTTAGTCTCCTCTGACACCAACTTTGTCTTTTCTTTCTTCCCTGTCACTTTAACGACCGTTTGCTCTCTTCAAGAATGATGGTCTTGGGCTGGGCCCCGGTGGCGTAGTGGTTGTGTGTGGGACTGTGGCTCACTGGGTTGGTGGTTCAAGTCCAGCAGCAGCTCTCCAGGAGCAAGGCTGGGCCTCCCATTCCTACCCCAGTGATGCCCCCCCCCAAAAAAAATGAGGGTCTTGATGTCCTCCCACAGCTCATCGCTCTTCTGTCAGTATTCAATGCAGCAAACTTGTTCCTGACATTATCAGGAGGGACAGACTCAAGTCCTATTTTGGTTCTCATGGATTTGTTTTCATTTTCTTCAGTTTCAACCTGAATTGACATGAGTCTGTTCCACAGTTGACCCCTGGTCTCGTTTTAGCGGCTGATATCAAGCTGCCTCTTGTTTCTTCCCACAGGTGTCATCGATTTGATCTTTTTAAAATTTTTTTTTGGCATCACTGCCCTCAGGTGGTGGGAGTAGGAGGCCCAGCCTTTGCTCCTGTGAGCTGGAATTGAACCTCCATCCCAGTGGGCCGCAGTCCCATGCACAACCACTACGCCATCGGGGCTCAGCCCTCGATATGATTTCTCAGTCTTCCATTCATAGAAGTCCATGTGGACAGTCTCTCTCCAGGTTGTTGATAAAGAGACTTACTGTGAAGAAGTCATTGGTTTTACAAAATTCTATCATGTGATCTTCAGCTTCATTTCTATCAATGAGGCTGTGTTGTCCAACTTTCACATTCCGATCACCAATAATTATCAGTGCATCTTGATTGCATGTCGGATCAATTTCCAATTAAAGTTATTAGTAGAATTCTTCAATTTCTTCACTAGCTTTAGAGGTTGTGCAAAAATCTGAATAATCGTCATATCGATTGAATTTCCTTGAAACCAGATAGATATAATCCTATCACAGACAGCATTGTATTTCAAGACAGATCTCGAAATGTCCTTTTGATGATGAATGGAACGCCCTTCCTCTTCGTCATCCCCAGCATGGCAAGTCATGTGAGCTTCTGATTCAGAATGGCCATGTCACCTCACGAATGCCTAGACTTTCTATCTTTATATATTCCATTTCTGGCAACTACCAATTTTATTCAATTCACACTTCATGCATTGCAAGTTCCAATGACTAGAATTTTGCAGCTGTCTGTGAGTCCTGTCCTGTCAGTGAATGAAAGTCCCCAAGCCTTTATCCTCACAGACTACTCGACTCACTTCGTCAGAGTCGGCTTTACTTTGAGGAGGCAGCTAGCACTTCCTCACTGATATTTTGAGTCCCGTCCAACCTGAGGGGCTCCTCTCTGACCCTGTCTCTGACAACGCTCTGCTCAAGTCACTATGCTGCCACCATAACGTATCTGACAAAGCCTCCTTGCTAAGGGTGTCAGTGCCCAAGGCCTCTAAAGTGGACAGCCAATTCGTGTTCTCGGTCTGGAAGTTCCGCTGAAACTTGGTTCATTTGGGGCACTCTGCTGGTGTTTAACAGACCAGTGCCATTGCTTCCACATCAGTCTCACACTACCACACGTGACAGCCTGGCAGACGAGGGGTGGTCTGTGAAGATTCCAGCCCGGGAAGTCTGGGGGGCAGTTCTACTTTGTCCTGGTTGGAATTGCCTCGTTGGCCTTGGGTTAAAAATCAAGAAAGGTATGCATCCAGATTTTTTAATTTCCACACGGAGCAGATCTCTGACCCACTGACCTCTCTGAAGATCACGGCACCAGGATTCGAGGCTGACTCATCGGCAGCCTGCAATATGCATAGGACACAACTTTACTTACTTGCTGAAAGAGGTCATGGACCACTTACTGATGAAGGTCAAAGGTACACTTTGCCAGGGTGGATTGCACCCCTACATGAAGAAACCAAGAATCCTCACAACCGGACCAACTGACAACATCCTGATACATGGAATCAATATTAAATTTGTCGGATTTTTTTGGGGGGGGAAGTTTCTTTTTTGTTGTTTTTCTTTTCTTAGTTTTTTTTTCTAGTTTTTTTAGGCATCACTGCCCTCTGGTGGTCGTGGGAGCTACCCAGCCTTGCTGCTGCTGGATTTGAACCGCCAAGCCCGCAGCCACAGTCCCGCACTCAACCACTTACACCACCGGGGCTCAGCCCCAGGGATTTCATAGTACTTGGATCCACAATCAATGTCCATGGAGGCAGTTGTCAAGCAATCAAATGAGGTATCGCTTTGTGCAAAGAGCTCTTTAAAGCTTGAAGATAGGGCTGAGCCCCGGTGGCGTAGTGGTTGTGCGCGGGACTGCGGCCCACTGGGATGGAGGTTCAATTCCAGCAGCAGACTCCACAGGAGCAAGGGCTGGGCCTCCTACTCCCACCACCAGAGGGCAGTGACGCCCCCCCCCCAAAAAAAAAAGCGTTTTAAGATAAGAAAGAAACAAAGATGAAGGGTAGGGAGAGGAGGGGAGGAAGGGGGAACCGATCAGATGACGATGATGGACACATAACCACACACACATCCCTCCAGGGGGACGGACAACCTCAGGCGAAGGGAGACCGTCGGTCAGTGTCAGATATGAAATAATTATAATTTATAACTCATCAAGGGGTCACGAGGGTGGGAGTGGGAGGGAAAGAAAAAAAAGAAGCTGACACCAAGGGCTCAATGGAAAGTAAATGTCTAGAAAATAATGATGGCCACAGATGTATAAGTATGCCTGATACAATTGATATATGGATTGTTTTTGTTTGTTTTTTTTGGGGGGGGGAGGGCATCACTGCTCTCCGGTGGTGGGAGTAGGAGGCCCAGCCTCACTGCTGGAATTGAACCTCCGTCCCAGTGGGTCGCAGTCCCGCGCACAACCACTACGCCACCGGGGCTCAGCCCGATATATGGATTGTTATAAGGGCTTTAGGAGCCCCCAATAAAATTATCTTTAAATTAAAAAAAATAGGCACAGCTGTTACATGGAGGACCAGAGTGCCCCTGAGCCAACAGTCATGGTATTCTCAATTGTCTCACGTGCACGGGAAGGCGGAGAGCAGGGAAGGCAGCAGAATGGAGGCTCGGGAACCACGCGGTTGGTAGAGGCTACCGAATAGGCCACGCGCCAGCCCGAAGGGGAGCTGGAATGATCCAGGAACGGGGGCTGAGGGGACTTCGCCTCGCATACTTCGAGCGTGTTGTCGGGGGTACAGTTCCTGCGGGAGGACTTTGGGGGGTGGGGAGGGTCTGAGGCCCGGTGGGAGACCCTTCAGGAGGTGGGTTGTCCCAGGGGTCACACCCACGGATTCCGACGAGCGGGGTGGAGTCACTGGGCAGAAACAGACGCGATGGCAGGGGGTTTATTTCTTAAGGAAGATTCTTATAAAAAAAAAAAGAAGAAGAAGAAGAAGTCGGGCTGAGCCCCGGTGGCGTAAGGGGTTGAGTGCGGGACTGCGGCCCGCAGGCTTGGCGGTTCAAATCCAGCGGCGGCTCTCAGGAGCAGCACTGGGTAATTCCCACGGAAACCAGAGGGCAGTGATGCCCCCCCACCCCCCCAAAAAAAGTCATTGAAAATTCTTGATTATGTATCAATCACAACACCAGGCCTCCCATGAGATGACTAATGCTCTTTATTCAGACGGATTTTGTCACACTCACGTTGCTGATTAAAATAATAATAAATGAAACCCACGGTTCTCGAATGGCTTGGGACTCCCGGGGATGGGGTTTTTAAGACTGTCGGTATTTACGGTGGCTGGCAGGTTCGAAGCCCGAACCTTGAGGTGCTCGGTCCAAAGCTTACCCCAAAGTGCCACCAGGGATCCTGGACGGAACTCCTACACTCTGGGCTTTATTACTATTTGTAAATTGCGTGCTACGCATCTTTCATGTCGGTAACATAATAAACGTTCCACCTGTAGACTACTGGTCCGGGCACAGAGAGAAGCTGAGTAGTTCTGTCCCGTCCCCAAGGGCATGGGGGGCGGGGCCCGGGCCCGGGGGCGGGGCCCGGGCGTGAGGGCGGGGCCCCGGCAAGGGGGGCGGAGCGTGGAGGGAACCGAGGCCGGAGACGCCGGCGCAGGACGTTCCGGGAGCGGCCGCCGGGGGGCGCGCGCAGGCGCGCAGCGTCGCGCTTGGCGTTCTCGCGGCGCCGGCGCAGGCGGGAAAGTCCGACCGGGCCGTCTGGGCCTCCGCCTCTCCCTGCTCGGGCCGCCCGCCGCGATGGCGGACGCGAGGGCTGAGGAGCAGCAGCTGCTCACGTATCAACAGGTACCGGACGGCCGCGGCCCGGCGGGGCTGGGGCGGGACGGCGTCGCGTTTCCGGAGAGGAGGCGGTCTCGGCCCGGGCCTCCCTCCACCTCGCGCCGGGGTAGGCCGCCCCGTGCGCCTGCGCAGACCGGTGTCTGCGTTCGTGCTGGGAGGTGGTTACCACGGTAACGCCCGACGGAGCCGGCGCCGCGGCGGGGCGAGGCGTGCCCCACCGTGGGGTCCGCGCCGTGGGGCAGGGCACCCCCGAGCCGAGGAGGAAAGAGCGGTCGTGTTTGGCTAGTGGTGCCCGAGCCCCGGCCTGGAGCCTGCAGGCTGCTGGGGGAGGCCCGGGAATGGTCGGAGCCACGTTCTGACTCTGGCCAAGCCTCAGTTTCCCCTTCTTTGGAAGGGGCGTGGCGGCTGTGGCGGTCACGTTCAAGGTCGTGACAGTGCAGTGTGAGCTTTGGGAGAGAATCCGTGTCCAGCTGAGCACAGCAGGTGCCTCTTACACGGCCCTTTTACAGGCTAGGAGCCTGGCTGTCAACCCAGCCCCTGGTTCCAGAGCCCACACTTAAAATTTGACTTCCCACATCGCCGCTTCCGCCCATTTACCTCTTGGGTCAACGGAATTTTCCAATATATAAAATTGGGAAAATAACCACGGGGTGTGTGTGGGTTGTTTCATTTTCTTCGTTGAGCACCTAGCGTGTTGTGGCAGTCCTGGGAGCCCTAAGGGCAGAGCTGTCAGGAGGTTTGAGGGTTCACTTCCTTTCTTCCAAAGAGCAAGTCTCAGGAGCTGCCTTATCCCCCAAGTAAAAAATGTCGTGAAATGTTCAGAACCTTAAGAAACATTGCAAGGATGGTGCTGGGAGCACCACTGTGCCCGTCACTTTGATTACCAATTGGTAATATTTTGTTAGACAAGAAGCTTCCAAATGTCTGGGAAAATTGAAGGCAAAGCTAATGGAATGTTTCCATGAAGTATTTAAAGCTCCCTGCTATTTTGCTTCACTCCACTCCACCACCCCTGAATCACTTGATCTTCATCACAAATACCTTGATACTTTAAACTCCTAAGAACAGGGACATTGTCCTCCATCATCTCTGTAAATTTTGCATCTAGTAAGTATAATGTGAATCGTCTCGTTGCCCAGGGTCCAGTCTATATTGAAATTTCTCCAGTTCTCCCAAAATTGGTACTTTTAGACATCTCTTCACCAGGGTCCAATCAAGAATCAGTGCTGTTTTCCTGGGCTTCTCTAGAACAGTTCTTCACCTTAATCTCTCACTGTTGATGGTTTTGAAGTACCAAAGAATATAGTGAGATTAAAGTCCTTGAAAGCACGTCCATCTTTTTCAATTTTTGTTTTCGTATTCTCTGGTGTGCAGTCCAGCCATCTATTTTGTTGTGTTAGGTGACGTCAAGTCAGTTCCAACCCAGAGCAGCACTGTGAACAAAAGAAAACATTGCCCGCTTCTGTACCATCTTCCCAGTCTTCGTTTGAGCCCATTGTTGTAACCACTGTGTCAGTCCATCTTCTAGAGGGCATGCCTCTTTTTCTCGTCTCCTCCACTTTATCAAGTGTGGTGTCCTTTTCCAGGGACTGCTCTTTCCTGACCACCTGCTCCAACTACCAGAGATAAAGACACACCATCCTTGCTTCCAAGAAGCAGTCTGGCTATACTTCCAAGATAAATTTGTTTCGCCTTCTGGTGGTCTGTGGTGGTGACATCATCTGTTGTCAATTTGAGAGGTTTGAGAGTGAAGGGGTGGAGTCTAGCCTGTCAGTCAAGTCATAGCTCGTTGACCTCATTTGCAGGCCATAAAGGGATCAGTAGCTCATGAGAGGCCAGACGCACGCGCTCACTCGCAGAGAGACATTCTTGTTGACAAGCCACGTGGAGAAAGGCTGATGGCAGTCATAGGCTCGGAGCTGAAGGAACCACGGGGAGACAGACCCCTGCCAGTGCTGGGTTGCCTCTCCTCTCACTGGATTCTCAAGACTTTGCACCCACTGGCCTGTGATCCTCCTGCATTCAGTGTCATTACATGTGTTGCGTGAATCTGAAGAGGAATTTTTTTGGGGGGTGGGGCATCACTGCCTCTGGTGGTCGTGGGTGCTACCCAATGTCGCTCCTGAGAGCAGCCGCTGGGTTTGAATTGCCAAACCCGCTGGCCACAGTCCCACACTCAACCACTTATACCACCAGGGCTCAGCCCTGAAGAGGAATTTATAGACCAATACTGGACGTATGGACTAATATCGAACTTACGGACTTGGACTGGAGTGAGCTTTACGGACTTGGACTAGAGTGAGCTGGAATGTTTTCTTAATGTATAATTGTCCTTGTATATAAAACTCTTTCTTAAACACATGAGTGTCTCAGGACTTGTTTCTCTAGTCCATGAAGACTAACACATGGTCCATGATATTTTCAGTATCCTTCACCAACACCATAACCCCAAATTCATCAATTCTTTGGTCTTCCTTATTCATTGGCCAACTTTTACATGCAGATGAGGCCATTGAAAATTCTATGACTTGGGGCGGACACAACTTAGACTCTAAAGAGACATCCTGGTCTTCAGCACTTGGGCACCCTAATTCCCCAAAGCGATATGTCATTTGAGTGAATGACTAGCACTGCTTTGAGCATTAACGGTGGACCCAAGCAAAATGCAATCCTTAACAACTTCAATCTCTTTTCAGTTTCATGTGATGTTGGCTGTTGGTCCAGTTACAATGATTTTGGCCTTCTGCACATTGAGTTGAAATTAACACTGGTAACGCGGTCCTTGATCTTTACCAGCAAGTGCTTCGAGTCCTCATTTTCAACAAGCAAGGTTGTGCCATCTGCATCTTGCAGGCTCTAATGAGCCTTGCTCTACTCAGCTGTGGCGTTCTTCATGTAGCCAGCCTCTCAGATAGTGTGCATCAGAAGGGTTGCAGACCCAGGGTGAAAGAACACGGCCTGGATGTACACCTTCCTTGATTTTAGACCAGGCAGAATCTCCTTGTTCCCTTTGTGTGGGTTCCACCTGAGAACATTAAGGCTTAGAACGTCTATTTTAAAAGTTAGCGCAAAGTGTTACTCATTATGTCTATGCCCAGTATGTAAAGCACATGTAAATATCTTTCCGATAATCTCAGCTTTCGACGAAGGTCCCCCTGACATAACAAAGGCTAACTGTGCCACGCGCTCTGCTGCACCCAGCTTGAATTCTGGAAACTCTCTGCCCATGTACTGCTACGACTCTTGGTGAATGGTCTTCAGCAAAATTTTACGTACATTTGACGTTAACTATATTGCTCTCTGCTTTCCACATTCCGTTCAATCACCTTTCTTTGAAATGGGCACAAATCAGGGTCTCTTTGTTGGTTTTCCAGGCAGCTGTCTTCTAAATTTCTGGGTAAAGATGAGGAAGTGCTTCCAGTGCTTCATTCACTTGTTGAAACATTTCACTTTTTTGTTACAGGAACCGTGGCAGCGTAGTGGTTGCATGTTGGCCTGTGGTCCACAGGGTTAGCAGTTCTGAACCACCAGGAACTCCTTGGGGAACAGACTGAGCTTTCTATTCCTGTGAACAGTTACATCTCAGAACCCCGTAAGGGGGCACGAGGAGTCAGCATTGGCTTCCTGGCAGTGAGTTTGCCTTTTGTTAATGTCTTCAGGGCAGCTTGTCCTTCATCCTGCAATACCATTGCTTTTCCATCACATGTTACCTCTTGGGATGCTGTTTGGGGGCAGAGCATTTTCTTCCCGGACTTCCTTGATCATTCCTTATTTTGTCCGTGGAATCTTTCCGTGTTTCCAATCAAGGCCTGAGACGCCGAGTGCGTCCTTCACTTTGGCTTCCTAACCCCAGGCCTCTTCTGCACCTGTCACTGCACTTCTTTACTGCCTCCTGGAGCTGCCTTGCCAGACGTTCCCTTCAGCTCTTAGATGTCATCATTTCTTCATTTGCCTTAGCCACTCTCAAATGAAAAGCAAGGTTCTTTCTCTGACACCCATTTTACCTTACTTTGATCACTTAATGGCTTTTTGCTTTCTTCATGGGTGATGTTCTTTTTTTTTTTTTTTTTTTTTTGGGCATCACTGCTCTCCGGTGGTGGGAGTAGGAGGCCCAGCCCCACTGCTGGAATTGAACTTCCATCCCAGTGAGCCGCAGTCCCGCGCACAACCACTATGCCACCGGAGCTCAGCCCTGGATGATATTCTTTTTTTTCGATAATGTTCTTTATGTCTCTCGAGACATTGAATAAATGCTTCTTGATTATGTAAATAAGGTTGAAAAGATGGACCGATGCTTCTAATTTTGCAGTCAAAGCAGAGAAATGAGCTCGTTCTACACCCAGTGGTGAGCAGGTATGGGCTCGCCCCATTCGTTCAGCCTGCTGTTCTGGGCACTGGCTACACAGCAGATAGGGAGCTGCCCTTGAGCAATTTATATTCTGGTGCTTTAGCTCCTGTGTATAGTATCGGCAAGGGCACCTAGCCCAGCGATTGACAGGGACGGAGAAAGAACAAAGCATCCAGGAACTCACGAGCAGGTAGAAGGATCCATGTCCTGTACTCCTCCTCCACGCAAACCTGGGAAAGCCGGTGACCTCGCAGTGTCTCCCTCCTTCCCGAGTTGATGGTCCCTCGGGCCCCTCTGACCAAGGGCCCCAACTTACCTCTGGCCATGGCTTCCAAGACTAAGGGACCCAGCTTGGGGGTTTCTCAGCCCCTCTACTTCTAGCAGGAGCCCCAGGGCGGCATGGCAGCGAGCCTTTGGGGTAGCGCATGCCCCTGGGGCTTCATCTACCACCAGGTCAGAGAGGGCCTCGGCAAACGTCTGTGGACACAGACTAGTGCTGATCTTGTTGAGCATCTGTCTCTCGGGAAAGAGCTTTTCCCGCACTGTCTGCGAGGAGTCCTGGTGGCAGAGTGGTCTATGCATTGGCCTGCCAACTGCCAGGCCCGCTGGGTGAACTCCCTAGCCCCTCGTTGCATGCCTTTGGGGAACTACTCCCTTTAGGGTACTCTGCCCATGGCTCGCAGGAAGCGTGAACGGAATGTATGGCTTTCTGCACCACTTATTATTTTGCCCATTGCACCTTTCGATATCTCAAGTCAAGGCTTGAATAGACTCCATGGCAGTGAACTTGTTTTGTTTGAAAGGCACTGCTGGGGCAAAGGGGTTGCCTAGTCAGCTTCTGAATCAAAGGCACCCCCCGGAGCCTCTGCAAGGCTGGTCCTGAGACGCGGGCCTGGGACTGAGACCTGTTGAGAGCTGCTTGAGGAACTGCCCGGAGGGCCAGCATTTCCCTGCGTTCTCCGAACTCCTAGCAGGTTGCCTCTCCGGAGGAGTCAGCAAATTGTCCTGCAGTCACTGAGGAGAGGGAAGCAGATATTTTGCAGGCCCCAGGGGCCTGCCCCCAATCCTCTGCCTGTCCCTGACCTAAGTCAGCACCATTCCGCTGGGCCTCAGTCATTTATGAGTGTGCTAGTCCCGGTAGACTAGAGAAACAAATTCATAAACATGCATATGGACATAAAGGAGAGGTTTATATACAAGAGGAATGGAACATTGAGAAGGCATCCTAACTCAGTCCAGTCCAAGTCCATAAGTCCAATATTAGCCCATATTCGATACCAATCCCTAAGTCCTCTTCAGACTCATGAAGCACACACAACACCAGGATGATCCCAGGCCATTGGGTGCAGAGTCTTGTGTATCCAGTGGTGGTAGAAGCCTCTCAGTGCTGGCAGGGGCCTCTCTGGCTTTCCTGGTTTCAGTGGTCTGGTTCTAGCAGGGTAAGTACATGGTACTTCTCCAGCTACTCCAGTTTTCAGGACTCAGGGTCTATCAGCATGCTGCCATGTTGTCTTCTCAGTAGAGCTTCTCCAAGGGACTGAGTCAATGGTCTCTCACCTCCACAGGGAAAATAGTGCGAGATTTCCCAGAATTCTCAGAGAAAGCCATGCCCACACAGAGGTCTCATTGACTATCTCTATACTTACAGGCTAGACTCCACCCCTACACTCCCAATCATGAAATTGACACCAAAGAATATGACTGCCACGATGAGTGCATGTGACAAGCCCCATGCCAGCAGGAGAAGGGTCCAAGAAGTGAGGCTGAGCAGAGCCTCTTCTCGGTCTTAATTTTTAAGATGTGAAAGCTTCAATTTGCAACTTTAGCCTTGAAGTGATTTTGATGATCGTCGTTCCTTTCTCTCAGAAGTTAAGGGCCGCGGTCCACTACACGGTCGGCTGTCTTTGCAAGGAAGTAGCTGCTGACAAAGAGATGGAGTTCAGCAAACAGACGGTCGCAGCAATTTCGGAGGTGACTTTTCGACAGTGCGGTGCGTAGCCACGGGCCCTGTGCACTCGGATACATGGGAGGGGATATCCAAAAGTCTGTGGAGAAAGGCCTTGGAAGAGAGTGGAGGGTTTCCACCCACAGCGCAAGCCCCATCTCCTATGTCTATGTAAAAGTTTTGATTGCGGCCCCAGAGGTGGAATTTGCCTGAGAGGTGGAGTTGGGGTGGGGAGTGCTGTGGCATGAATTCCTAGGAGGTGAAGACCATTCTCCTAATAAAGAAAGATGTACTTTCCTGGAGGTAAAATTTTATGGAAAAGAACCCACAGCTGAGCCCTGGTGGCATAGTGGTTGTGCGTGTGACTGCGTCCCACTGGGATGGAGGTTCAATTCTAGCTCACAGGAGCAAAGACTGAACCTCCTACTCCCACCACCTGAGGGCAGCGATGCCTAAAAATAATAATAATAAAAACAAACAAACAAACAAACAAATAAATAAATAAAAATTAAAAAAAAAAAAGAACCCACAGCTAAACCCACTGGCGCCGAGTCCTTTTTGGCTCACTGTGAGCAGGCAGGACCCGGTAGCACTGCTCCTTCGGGCTGCAGCCTCTTGCTCCTCCTGGAGAGTGGCCATGGCCCTCGAACTGCTGGCCTCTGGGTTAGCCACCCAATGTGTGGCCCACGGTGGTGTGGGGATCCTTAGGAAGTTCTCTTCCTGTTCCGTCAGCACTAGAGAGGAGTTCCCTGGTGGCACAGACCATGAAAATACAACGACTAGGGCTGAGCCCTGGTGGCGTAGTGGTTGTGCGCGGGACTGCAGCCCACTGGGACGGAGGTTCAATTCCAGCCGTGGGGCTGGGCCTCCTACTCCCACCACCGGAAAGCAGTGATGCGCGCCCCCCCCCAAAAAAAAAAAAAGAAAAGAAAATACAATGACTAGCTGAGCGGTTGGTGGCTCGAACCCACTCACCGGTGCCACGGAAGACAGTCCTGGCGATCTGCTCAGGAACAACCTTAGGCTTGATCAGCCCAGGAAGCACAGTTCTACACACACACACACACACACACACACACACACACACATTGGCGTGGCTGTGTTGTGAGCTGCCCTAAGATGTACAACAGTTGACAGTGTGGACGTGTGTTCATTTCAGTGCCCTGTGGGGCTGTTAGCTCACAGTGTATCTGTGGCATTGGTGTACGCTTGGTTTCCTTGGAGCAAAAATCGAAATTACAGAATCATTTTTAGGAGCCACAGATGTCGCCTCCAGGA
>PVJH01009816.1:0-68988 GCA_004026705.1 Nesogale talazaci | reverse complement strand
CACTCGTCCTGAGGAATTATCTATCCTAAATTCCCCATGTCTCCAACTCCAGTGTACAAACCCTGTTCTAGCCAGAATTCTCTGGTAGAACCGGGAGCATGATAGTGGGTGGGAGGAAGCATTTGAGAACCAGAGGAAAGTTGCGTATTTCGTTGTTAGGACACTGTACTTTAACTGGCTCATCTCCTCCCTGCAACTCCTCTGTAAAAGGATGTTGCTTCACCTATTGATGGGCTTTGAGTCACCAATCTGTACTCCCGTCTATTCATAGATGATATCATTTTAGTTCTTTGATGTCTGATACCAGATCCCTTCAGCACCTCGTGGTCACACATACTGGTGTGCTTCTTCCATGTGGGCTCTGTTGTTTCTGAGCTGGATGGCTGCTTGTTTACTCAAGCCTCAAAAGACAATTCTATTGATCTTTTAAGACCCAAGAAAAATTCAGCCTTGAGTACATTTTGAAGAACTGTACATTTTGACATGGGAGACAAAAAGAATAATACTGGTAGTAAAATTTGACCTCATTCCATCCCTCTCTCACTCATGTGGTCTTGAATTCCCTTGCTGTTTGGATGTTATTATGAAGCTTTCTATCTGGGATTATTTGATTCAATATTTGTGATTTTCTTTTGCGAAAATGGTGAGCTATAACTGGAATTTTAAAAACAATATTTTTCACAGAAATCCCCAGTACACCAGTTTAAAATACGATAACACAAAGCAAATAACCCTAATTCATTACTTCATTAGCATCTGTCTCCCCCATACTCTATCTTAAGAAGACAATTAAACTCATTTATAGATTCTTCTTTAAATATTATTAACTGGCAACATAATTGGTAATAGAATTTTCTTCCTTTTATGGGATCAAACTATAATAAAGCACTGTGCACACATTGGAATTATCAATATTTTGAAATATTCTATCGCTCTTCCTTTGTTAGTTTGGAAGGGGGAGTGGTTGCATGTTTACTTTGGTCTTGCATAGGAGCTACTTGAGAGTCTAATTTTACTCCCCATTATATGACTGACAAGTCAGGAATAATTGACTTCTAGAGTTCATACACACTATACATTTGAAGACAGACTTAGAGGCAATCTGAGATATTTTCAGGTAACAGCATTCTTAAAGTTAAAAATGTTCTTGCACCAGCATTTTATGGCATTCAGTAAACATCTTTTGATAGCTTATGGTTTAAAAAATGAATTTCCCTGCCTTGAGGTAGAAAGAAAATCATGCATTCAATTTACAGCAGGCCTTTTCCTCCTTCTGTCCACCTATCTAGGTCCAAGGGAAAGTAATTCCTGGCATTATATTTTAAGTTTACATATTATATATGGAGTTACAAATATTGACTTTAAAAATAGGATTCCCATTAAAATTGCCACTTTAAAAACTTGTTTCTTTACCATGATTTTTATTGCTATCATTTTACCAACATGCTGCAATATAACTTCAATGTTGCAAGAAAAGTTAGTGATGATAAAATGAGTGGTGATGTATCACTATCTTCTTAAAAGAAGATAGTAAGGAAGCTTTGATTTGACTGGTGCCGTGGTAAGCTCTGTATTGCTCACTGTAATGTCTACAGTTCAAATAGACCAGCTGCTCCAAGGGAGAAAGACCAGGCTTTCTACAGTCTTGAGAATCCATAGGCAATTCGATTCTGCCTGATAGGGGCACTATAAATTGGAATCTATAAAATGGCAGTGAGTTCAGCGTTATAGTTTTGTTTGTGTGAAGTCACGGGACATAATGCCGATCAAGTGAATATATAGTTGACATTTATCTTCTATATGAGCATATAGTTCAGGAACTGTGGTGGCACAGGGGTTAAGCACTTAGATGCTAAACAAAAAGTTGATGGTTCACTCTTACTAGTCAATTCACAGTAGAAAGATGTGGCAATTTACTCCCATTGGGGTTTGTAGCCAGATGTGGTACTTACACAATTTCATGTCAGCTTGATAAAAGAATGAAGGGGTAGAGTCTAATCTGTCAATCAGGTCATAGCCTGATGATCCCTCCTTGTGGGTGTGGCCTTCTCATGGGGATCCTGGGATTTCCTCTCTTCCACCATGGAGGTTTGACACACTATCTGCTAGACCTTCCTGTTATCAAGCCACATTGAGCTATGCTGATGGCAGCCAGAGATCTGGAAATGATTCCACCCCCACTGAATCCACAAGACTTCCCACCCACTGTCCTGAGCTCTTCCTGTATTCAGTATCATTGCATGTGCTACACGAGTCTGAAGAGGGACTCATGAGCTAATATCACACTTATGGGATAATATCAAATGTCTGGACTCGATCTGGATTGAGCTAGGATGTCCTATTGATGCATAATACTTTTTGATATAAAGTTCTCTCTTACACATATGAGCATCTCTGGATTTGTTTCTGTAGTCAACCCAGAGTAACACACCAAGGAAGCTCTATGGGGGAAGTTCTATTCTGCCTATGGAATCCTTGTATGTTGACATCCACTTGATAGCAGTGGGTTTGGTTTTCGAGACCATGTCCAGTGGTGCTACAAAATCCCTTTGATCTTTGGCAGTTTTCCCAGCCTTTCTTTGTGTGACGAATTTCCATTCAGGTTTTTTCCTTTAACAGATACCTCGTTCTTCTAAAATTAAGATGTACAAAGAAGCATCCAGATATCTTAACAAATATAACATTAAAATTAGTTTCCTCTAATTTGGCTGCTTGGTGAGGCCATGGTTGCTTGGCAGCCTTTTGGAGTGAAAGCTACTCCTTCTCCCTTCTGCAGCCACAGACGCGGTATATCTGGACATGCCTCACTCAGAACGGTGAGGACTTCTGTTTCTTGAGAGCAAGCCAGTGAGGTTGGCTGTGGGAAGAGATGCATGAGCCTTGGACTAGGGAGTGTTGTTGCTCGGTGCTGTCCAGTCAGTTCTGGCTTCTAACCACCCTGTGTACAACAGAGCAGAAGACTGCCTTGTCTTGTGCCTCTTCTCAGGGTGGGACTGTAGAACTTATCCTGGGAGTAGTGGGATGTTGATCTGCCTGCGTTGGCTCTCTTGGATTCCAGATTAAAGCAAAGCTATGCTTTTAGAGTGGTTTCCATTCTCACGCAGAATTCCTTAAGACCCCAGCCATTGAGAATCCTCGGGAGCGGTTCTGCCCTGAAACATATGGATTGCCATGAGTTGGGATGGAAATGCCACACATGTCCCAGCTCAAGGAGCCCCTGGTTGGTGCAAATGCCTACTGCCTTTGGCTACTAACCACAAAGTCGGAGGTTCACATACACCTAGAGTAAGGTGACCAGACATCCCGCTTTTTAACAATTTAATCACATCCCATGGCATTTTAAAATTAAAATAGATATATTATAATACTATTTTTGCATTCTATGAAAAAAATTTTTTTGTGGCATCACTGCCCTGGTGGGAGTAGAAAGCCCAGCCTTGCTCCTGGAAAGCTGCTGCTGGATTTGAATCATCAACCCTGTCAGCTGCAGTCCCACACACAACCACTATGCCACCAGGGCTCAGCCCTCTATGAAAATTTTTGTTGCTCCATATAGACCAAATTTTAAATCACCGCCCCACGCCCGGTCAATGGTGTCCTGCTTAAAATCTGGTCACTTTAATTAGAGGTACCTTGGGAGAAAGAACTGGTCATTTACTTCCCCCAAATTATCCACTAAAGATCTTCAGAGTCCACAATTCTACTCTGACACACATGGGGTCATGTCAACTCTGTCAACTCATCCCGCTTCGTTCCTTCTCTTCAGCCCCTCGTATCCACCGTCCCTCCTCTTACTCATCACATTTTATTGATGCTGCTGGAGGTAGGAAAAAAACCTCACCCCAGAGCTCTAGAATTCAGACGTTTAGTCTCTGCAACAAGGAGACTTCCTACCCTCATCAACAGTTACAGACTCAGAAGCCCACTGTGAGAGCTCTACTTGTCGTAAAGGGATGCTATGGTTTGACACGGACTCCACGGGCGTGTTTACAGAAGCCATCCATGTGTGCTATTTCTTCTGCAGAGGCAGTAGACCACCAAGGCAGTGTTGCTGTTTTCAGGTGCCGTGGAGTCAATTCCAACTCTTCGTAATCCCCTGTCCTCCCTTGTTGTTTGAGTCCATTGTTGCAGAAGAATGATGGCCTTCTCCAGGGACTGGTATGAGGGAGCAAAAAAGTTGGGAAAATATCACAATCCCTAAAGTTCATTTTTCCATGAACATTTGGAGCCCCCTTGTATTTCTTCAAAGGTAGGTTAGATATCAATTGTTGATTTTTCATGTAAAAGAAGCAGCTCATTTGTTATCCTTTCTGTATGTAAGTCCACTCTTCTTTGTTTGAAATTCAGTAAAGTGTGACCACAAAGTAATTTCATAATCCTGCAGAAAGTAGACCTGATGGGAGAACCGTTAGGTTATGGATTGTGCCCGTTTATTGATAATCTATTATTTATTTATAAAATTATTTGTACTTTTAGTGAGTAGACACTGATGGCATTTTACATCATAGATGGCATTCACATGATTTTGTATGTATTGTAAGAGCTATTGAAATATTGAAAAATTATTACTTCCAGATATTTCATCATCCAGGAATGTCACTTGAACAAAACTATGAAATTTTATTGTGGCGTATTTTAGAGATTTCGTTTAAGGTTCAGGAAAGTTTAAGGTTCCTGAAAGGGTAACGTGAAAACTCCACTTGTTTGGTAGTTGCTCATTGAAACACATTGAGCCACTGAGAGGGTGAGGGACCTGGAAATGAGAAACTGATGACTTAGACAGAATTAAAATCTGTTTTTCCACTAAGCTCCCAGTGGGCTAGAACTAGCCATGATAATGAGTATATGAGGACATCTATGACTCTTTTTCTTTGCGATCAAGGGGCCTTAGGATTGGGGTGTCACCTTCTCTTTCTTAAGGGGTCCTGGTGTTGTTGTGGGTCAGCAGCAGGCTGCTGGCAGCAAGGTTCATGACTCAAACTCACTCGCTGCTCTCTGTGTGGGGAGATAAGGCTGTCTACTCCCATAAAGATTCACAGTCTTGCCAACAGCGTATAGGGAGCCAGTAGCAACTCAACAGCAGTGGCTTTCTGGGTTTTATTCTCAGCTGACTGGTTTCTGTGACATCCATTCCATTTCAGTTCTACCGTACGAATGGCAGCGACGCGCGATGCAAGTCCAGGTTGTGTAGAGATGATGAGTGCCCTTTAACAGTACAGAATCTAAGCGTACCAAACCCTGTCCAGAACTGCAGCAAAAGCATAAGAGCAACTGTAGAACAGAG
The DNA here is from genome assembly GCA_004026705.1 of Nesogale talazaci. NCBI lineage: Eukaryota > Metazoa > Chordata > Mammalia > Afrosoricida > Tenrecidae > Nesogale > Nesogale talazaci. The sequence continues at coordinate 63,704 of PVJH01009816.1, read as the reverse complement.
GGGCAGGCGACACCCTTTTTATGACCCATGGCAACTCAATATTCATGCGTTCAGGTGACCAGCGGAAAAGCCAGGTAATTAGTATTGTAGCAAGGAAAATTGCGTAATGACTAACAACACAATGACTTATGTCCTCATTTAAATCTCTTCCAAAGCTCTTTAGTGTGGAAGACCTGATGCGAGAGAGTGCTAAAACTTATTTACTTCCATGCAGATGGAGCTGTTGACCATGGCTCTTAGGGGAAGCTAATAACTTGTTGTCATGGTCATAATTATATTGTAGTAGCAGTTGCCAAACCAAAGAAGATGTCAGGAATAGAATCGCTTGTTGGGAACAAATACTCCTCAAAGGCAAAAATTGGCAATGTGCAGTTGTCTTCCCTCTAATGTATGCCATTTTCTGACCTGTCAAGCCCATAACATTTGTGGGTGGCAAGATGATGTCATATGTCTTCAGCAGCTTGTAGTAATTTCCATTCCCACCCCTGCTCGGAAGTTTAAAATTACCGCAGTAAATGAGATCTAAAATCACAGATGAAAGCACCACTTTCTTTTCAATTGAGATCACAATGTCCTTCTCTTGAATGGGATGACAATTGTGCTGTCACCAGCATTGCATCATGCTGTCTTCCTCAAAATGGCATCGTTTAAGTCCATAGGCACAGCTGTGAAAATAAGCCATGTTTTACTGTGACCATTGGGACTCTGTGAGGTCCATACAAATTGCTCTGCTCTCTGAAAGAAATACTGAAAATGTAATGCAAGAGGTGTCAGAGCTGCTGAAGAGTCGGGAGCAAGATTCAGGAGCTTGGGAGGTCAGGCCACCGCGAGAGCTGGATTGATGATGGTTCTATTGTATGTGTTGCTCCTGCTTGGCATCTTGGATTTTACCACCACTTTGAGTGCCAGTGGCCTAAGGGAAGAAGCCCCTCATCATGCTGGTGTAGAAGAGGCCCACTTGCATTACCAGCTGAGAGTCAAAAGAGGGTTCAAGGGATTACTTTAGGTTCCTAGATAGCATCCGTCAAAATGGCCATCAAGTCACCTATTCTCTTGCTCATTGACCCTGAGACTATTTCCTGTTGTAACAGTAAGCACGCTATCACACCTGAGATAGACTTTCTGTAGATAGTTGTAGCAGTCTAAGCCAGATATTGCTGTTAGTTGCCATCAATCAGTTCAACTTCTGGTGACCCCATGTACAAGTGAACCAAATGCTACCCAGGGCAGGATGATTCCCATGGTCCATTTGGGATTGGACAGTTGTTTTTTTCACATCACTGCCCTGGTGGGAGTAGGAAGCCCAGCCTTGCTCCTGGAGAGCTGGTGGTGGATATGAACCATCAACCCTGTGTGCCGCAGTGCTGCACACAACCACTGTGCCACTAGGGTTCAGCTGATTGGACAGTTTTTCATCTATAAGGTTGTCACTGGCTGAATTTCAGAGTAGATCATAGTACATCATCAGGTAGTGCTTCCTCATCCATCTTCCTCTGGAAGCTCTGGAGACACCGGTTAAATGTCTTAGAAAAACCCTGACAGATGGTGGTGGCTCTGCATGAGGTGCTTTGACCGGAAGGAAAATCCAGGTTTCATTTGAAGGTGAAAATTCTACCTCTGGGGCTAAGCCCCGGAGGCGTAAGTGGTTGATTATGGAACTGCAGTCTGCAGGCTTGGCAGTTCAAATCCAGTGGTGGCTCTCAGGAGCAGCACTAGGTAGCGCCCATCACCACCAGAGGCAGTGATGTCCACAGAAAAAAAATTCTACCTCTGAAACACCACTATCCATGAGGACACTGTATTGTCTGCAATTATTTATTCTGGATACCAACTATCCCTGCAAAGAAGAAGGATATCCCTAGACTCAAGTTTTCCCAAATGAAAGGAAGGCTTTGTTAGCAAATAAACTCAAACCTGTATATCAAACTGATTAGATAGACTTCACTGATGAACTATAAAGGACCCATTTGGGGGTGGGGTGGTGAAATCTTAGCTTTGTAGAGATCACAATGAGTTATGTGTTGGACTGCTAACTCCAAGGTCAAGAATTTGAATGAACCAGCTGCTCCATGGAAGAAAAACGAGACTTTTTATTCCTGAAAATATTTACAGAGAAAATTCTACTCTGTCCTTAAGGATCAGTAGGAGTCAGAATCATCCTGGTGGCAGTGAATTTGGTTTTAGTTAGTTAGCTCTCAAGCATTATATTTTAATACTTGTCTTTCTGCTTCAAAAATAATACAACTTTCAGGTAGCAGATGGACATTAGGCCTACATTCAAGTACTTCCTCAATTCAAGAACACTTTGTTCTATCAAATTGGCAATCCATGATGCTCATCTCCCCAACACAATTGCTGAAGACAAATGTGTGCATAAACAAATGTGAAGAAAGCTGTTGGTGCCTGGCCATCAAAAGATACAGAATCGGAGGTCTTAAAAGCTTGAAGGTAAACAAGTGGTCATGGGAGATCAGCCTGTGTGACTTCGAGGTGTCCAAGAGACCAGGCATCAAAGAATAAAAATCATATCATTGTGAATGAGGGGGAGTGCAGATTGGGGACCCAAAGCCCATCTGTAGACAACTGGACCCCCTCTTACAGAAGGGTCCCTGGGAGGAGACAAGGCAGTCAAGGTACAGGGTAGCAACAATGAAACATACAACTTTTCTCTAGTTCTTTAATGCTTCTTCCCCCATCCCAACTATCATGATCCCAATTCTACCCTACAGATCTGGTAGACAAGAGGATGTACACTGGTACAGATAGGAACTGGAAACACAGGGAATCCGGGACAGATAATCCCTTTTGGACCAGTGATGAGAGTGGTGATACTAGGAGAGTGAAGAAAGGTGGGACAGAAAGGGGAAACTGATTATAAGGATCTACATATAACCTCCTTCCCGGGGGACAGACAACAGGAAACTGGGTGAAGGGAGACATATGAAAGTATAAGATATGGCAAAACAATAGTAAATTATAAATTATCAAGGGTTCATGAAGGATCAGGGAGTGGGGAGGGAGAGGAAAATGAGGAGCTGATAACAAGGGTTCAAGTAGAAAGCAAATGTTTTGATAATGATGATGGCAACATCCATACAAGTGTGCTTGACACAATGGATGTATGGATTGTGATAGGAGTTATATGAGCCCCAATAAAATGATTTAAAATAATAATAATGATACAACTTTTATTGTATTCTAAAAGTGCAATATTTGGAAGTGCTGTAAAAACAGTGATTCATATAAATAACACTGGACATGTAATTTAAATATTGCATCACCTTAAGATCGGCCAAGATCTCATAGTTAGAAAAACCTTTGGTCATCAAAGTGTGGTGACCATGCTACTTTAAGGATGATGTGTGAGGGAAGCAAATAAGCCCACATGGAAGAAGCTCACCAACCTAAGTGATCCTGAGGTATTGACGGGATCAGGTATCAAAAGATTCAAAAACAAATAGCCAAAGTGATGCAAAAGAGGGGAGTTGGAGTGGAAATCCCAAATCCATCTGTAGATAATTGGATCCCTCCACAGAAATATGCTATAAGGAAGGGATTAAACCAAGGTTCATATAGCACTGAGGAATCACACATAATTTCTATAGTTCCTGAATGCTTTACCCCACCCCACCCCATCCATTACCATCATCCAGTTCTAGCTTACAAATCTGGCTAGACTGAAGAACACATATTGGTTCAGATAAGCACTCTCAACACATGGAATTCAAAAAAGATAAACGCCTCAGGACCAGTAACGGGAGTGGCAAAATCATGAGGTTAGAGGGATGGTCAGAGATACGGAAGGGTGAGAAAGGGGAAGCCCATTACAAAGTTGGATATATTGTCTGCCCCCACCCCCATTCCTGAAAGGGGATGAAGAACAGAGATGTGAGTGAAGGGAGACAATGGACAGTATAAAATATGAAATGACAATATATAATTGATCAGGGATGCACAGGGTGGGAGGGTAAAAAAGAGGAACTTAGACCAATCCTGTTTTGTAAACGAGGCTTGCAACATAGGTACAAATATGCTTGATACAATTGATGAATGAAATGTTATAAGAGCTACAAGAGCCCCCAATAGAATGATAATAATAATAAAGTAAGGATAATGTGTGTGTAAATTAGACTCCATGAACACATATTACACTTCTTATGTCTATTTATTCTGTGATGTATGGGCAATATTTTGGTTTTAAGGAATGCTTGTAAATAAAATGTAGAAAAGTATTTAGTGAGATTTATTTTTATTCCCAGAGGATAACAAGATACTTAAAATACTTCACAGAGCCCACAAAAGCTCTTTAAAAGAGGAAAAGAGAAAGTATTAGCGTAATTGTGAAGTATTGTTATGCACTCTGGCGAATCTGAGACTACAAAATTGGAATTGGATGTTAGGCAGACTCATTTTGTGAACAGCTCTTCGCTTGAAACAAGTCTCCAGGGGGTTGTCCAGGAATGGCTGTGTGGATTTTGTCCAGTTTTCAACTGCAACTTAGCCACATAGAGGAAAAGGACATTTCCTCTGCAACTCCTTCAAAATAAGTTTCCAGGGTGTACAGCATTTCTTAAAATTCATGTGAAGGCTTCAGACTTGTGTCTATTTTACAGACAAAAGTTTTTGCCAGCAGCTCTTTGGCAGAGAGAGCCCTGTAAGTCAGAAATTCCAGCTCCTCAAGTCTGGGGGATAGGGCTGGAAGGAGCCACCCCGTGCCACTCTGCCTGGTGGATCCCCAACAGCTGCTCCACTTCATATAGCAGCACACTTCAGAACGCCAGCTTTGAGCCTTCCCTTGGTACCAAAGGGAGGATGCCATAGTCAGTGTTGAGATTTGGCTGAACAACAGGAAAAACTCCTCTCTGTTTATGAAAAATGCACAGAGATTTTTAATTGTGCAGAAAAGTTACAGTTACCTCACTAGGGCTTGTCCATCATGAAGCCTATTTGGTTTATTTGACGTGATGCCTGGTCCATGTGTGTGAGGTTGTGGATTCTTCCATTTGCAATAAAGCCAGGGCAGGAAATCATCTCTGCCATAGGAGTTGACTCCATCACCCAGTAAACTAATGGGACACAATAGAACTTTCCCCCGGTGTCTCCCAGATTGTGAAGAAGGACAAGAATAGAGACGGTTGCATCTTTTTCTCACACGGAAGCTGAGAGGTTGCAGCCATCCACCTTTTGCTGAGCAGCCATGTGCTTCATCACTATGCCAACAGGGCTATCTGCACAATGGATTAAGTACTAGACAGTTAAGACCTCATTTTTAATGTTGATCACATTGAAGGGGACTCCACAGCGCTTCCATCATTTGTAAGTATTCAGACTTTACTCCTATTTGAAGGGAACTAGTTCTAAAAGTATCTTAACCTTGCTCTATATATATATGAGGCGGGGAGAAGAAAATGACACAAAAAGTGGACTAACAATCTTTAAAGGGATATTTTAATTCCTTTGGAAATTCATTTATACTATAATTTTAAAAAGTAACCAAGAAGATATAGTTGCCTGACGGTTGTATATTTTCTGAATTCTGTTTTCCATAAAGAGCTCAATTTATGAGCAGTTCTAAAATTAACTCCATTCATTAGGTATTAGAAAGTTTGCCTCAAATGAGTATACTCACTCAGTGAAATAGATAGATTGAAAGCAGCATTATTCTGTATAAGTACCGCATGATAACCGATTGCGCCACTGGAGCTCCGAAAGCAGCCTTATTCTGTGAACATTTAGAGAAATCAACGGATCATTCTTTGTATTAACACTGAAAAGTTTGTTTTTTCAGAGGTGGGGGCTAATTACTCCAAATCAGTTTACTTGTAGGAAGTGTCACAACATTTCTAAATAATCTGATGATACAGAGGAGGGGAGGAGTCAGTCAGGGTACAATGTGGCAACAGTGAGGTATGCAACTTTCCCCTAGTTCCCAAATGCTTCCTCCCACCCACTACCCTGATCCCAATTCTACCTTACAAATCCAGCTAGACCAGGGGATGTACACTGGAGCCGGAAACATGGGGAATTCAGGAAAGATGATCCCTTCAGGACCAGTGTTGGGAGTAGTGATACTGGGAGGGTGGAGGGAGGGTGGAGTGGAAGGGGGGAACCAATGGAAGGGATCTGCATATGACCTCTCTGGAGTACGGACAGTGGGGAAGTGGGTGAAGGGACACATTGGACAGAGTACAATATGATAAAGTAATAACAATGTGTAAATTTTTAAGGGTTCATGGGGGAGGGGGAGTGGGAAAGAAGGGGAAATATGGAGAGCTAGTACTGGGGGTCTAAGTGGAGGGAAGATATTTCAGGGGTGATGGCAACCGGTGTGCAAATGTGGTATGCATACATTGATGTATGTATTGATCATGATGTAGTTGTATGAGCCCCCAATAAAATGATTTATTAAAAACCAAAAAATCAAAACAATTGAAATTGGGTGTTTAATTGAGTTGTAATGGCATCCACTTTGATTTGAAATTCTCAATTGAAACTTAGGAAGTACATGAAGATACTCTTGTCATGAGGTCAATGTCTAATTTGCCATCCATTCAATCTGCAAATGAAACAAGTGAAAGCTCTCATTTTCCAAGTTTAGAATGTACTGTCTAGGAAGAGCTATGTTGAACTGCAAGGTCGTTGGTTCCAATCCATAATTGCTCAGCAGGAGAGAAATCAGCTTGTCTACACCTGTAAGGATCTGCAGCCCTCGAGACCTCACACAGACTCGCTGTGAGTCCAAACCAACCTTACGGTATTGTGCTTCATTTGGTTTGGGTATGCTATTTAAGAGCAAAGTCATGGTGGGCAGTGGGGACAATGAGAAACAAGTCAGGAAAAATTAATTTTACTTCACTTTCCTCAAGTCAATTCTACTTCATAGAGACCTACAGGGTAAGGTAGAATGGCTACATAGGGTTCTTGACTCTGTAAATTTTTGCAGAAGCAGAATGCCACATCTTTTCTCTCCTGGAACAGCTAGTGGATTCAAATCACCAAAGTTTCAGTTAACAGCCTGATATTTAACCTCCTGTGCCATCAGTGTTTCTTAAAATCAATGCAGCTAAGAAAATGATGTTCTTATATGTTCTTTCTATAGTTAAAAATTGTAATTATTAATTAGGATTTAATACATATATCATCCATATCATTCCATAGTTCCAGCACATCAAGCAGTATTGAACAATTGCTACCACAGTTAGAATTTCCAGACTGGACTCCTTGACATTTTATACCAAAAACCAGACAAACATATAGCACAACTTCAAGAAGGTGACCCCCAACGACATAACACATATGCGATGAGCCCTATCAAACAAACAAAAAAATTAAAAATATACAGAAAATATTGAAAGCCACATCAGGCCAACATGCATCAGTGGGGATCAACTGACAAAGTATTAATGGTTCAAGTCAGGTTGTCCCTTTGATCTCCTATCCTTCTCTCTCTAATGCACTCTGTTTTGTAACCACTTTCCCCCCATCGCTCAGTCATGGATAGAGGACAATCACCAGAGGCTTATTTCTTGTGTGGCTCCCCCAAATGTATCTTGGGCCCCCACTGTCATCCGTAGCCTTCTGCAACCAAGATTCTCACAAGGTAGGCTCTGATACTAAGCCCTCCTTCAACTTTCAATTACATGATTTACAGTCCTTTGGTGACTGATGATGGTGTGCTTCCTTCATGAGAACTTATCTGACATCCCACTTAGATGGCAGCAGAGTCTTTAAGATGCTGTTTTATCTGAAATCTGGGCACCATGTAATTTCTTTCCCACATTTCGTGATAGTACCTATATCTTCTGGGTTTCCTGCCTTAGGACGACTATTGAAGAAGACCATGATGGAAAAACTAATTGTTCTGAAGTTGGAACTCGAATTTAGTGCGAGCCCAAAACTCATTCCTGGATCTGTTTTTTGTTGTTGTAGTTGTTGTTGTTTCTCTGTTTCATATCTGCCTTTGTTTTTGAAAATGTTCCAGGATTTTTAGGTAAACCTACCTGAGTTTGGGACATAATTTCTTTCTAAGCACCTTCCCCTTCAATTCCTAAATAACACAACCTTACAAGCCTTAGGAAAGGCACCAAAATTACACAGAAAACTAAGAAACTGGATAATCAAGTGTCAGAAAGAAATGCTCCTTCAGATGTCTGCTGTGGCCTCCTGGGAAATAAATGGGTGAAGTTCTGACCCTGGAGGTTTTTCTGGTGTGTGGAGAGATGAGTTCTACAGCAAGGGGCAGGTGAGGTGAATCTCCTCATGAGGTCTGGCTGAGCTGGAATTCCTCCCCACTGACAGTGTCAGGGCAGGAGTCAGAGATGCTTATGGCTGTGTTACCCTGTAGTTCCTATAGGTCTGGAGTTTCCAAAATAGCCCGCTAATTTACTGCCATGAGTTGATGACAACTTATGGTGACCCAATGTGTATCAGAGTAGAAACTCAATAGATAGTACTTCAGAAGTATGTGTAGATTACCAGGCCTTTCTTCCAAGGCACCTCTGCATAAACTCAAACTTCCAACCTTTGGTTTAGCAGCTGAGTACATTAACCAAAGACTTCCTCCCAAATGTAAAGGCAATCACTATGGCAATAAGCATGATGGCCTTGGGGTGGGGGCCAGAGAGCAGGGACCACTTCACTGATGGTGGTACTACCATATCCTTGGATGATGATGTCTTAAGAGGGCAGTTTTTGTTGGCATAATAATCATCATTGTGTTAATCTGGGTAGACTAGAGAACAAAGTCATAGATACTTATCTGTGTTTAAGAAAGAGATTTATGCTGATGGTGCCCAGCTATCAAAATATATAGCATCTGGGGTCTTAAAGACTTGAAGATAAACAAGTAGCCATTTATCTGAGAAGCAACAAAGCCCACATGGTAGAAGCACACCACCCTGTGTGATCAAAAGTTGTTGATGGGATCAGGTATCAGGCATCAAAGACCCCAAACAAAACAAAATCATATCAATGTGAATGAAGGGAAGGGCAGAATGGAGACCCAAAGCCCTCCAGTCATTAATTGAACAACTCCTTTCAGAAATACCATAAGATGAGCCAGTCAGGATAGAGTATAGCACTGACAAAATGAGGGTCCTTTAAAAATTTCATGGAAAACTCCATTATCTTTTCATTTTTCCATGAAAGTTTTGAAGACCCTCATATATATATATATATATATATATATATATATACACACACACACACACACACACACATACACACACACACACACACATATATACACCATAATGTAAAAACAAGATGGGAAATTTCATGGCCATATACAAGGGGGAACCCTCCCAATAAATGACCCCAGAATTGTGCTGGACTGAACAGCTACTATAGTCATATTTTTTCTGTTAAGTGAGCATTGCTCAGTTAGTGCACTCAGTGGTGTCACATAGGAAGGTTCTCTCTAGTCACAGTGAATTTTTTCATTAAAGCAGTTTTTCTAGAACCTCATTTTTGTGGTGGTTAATTTAAGAGAACAGCAAGCAGCTGTCAAATGTTTACTATTCAGGAAAATGCCATAGAAACTGTTGTGATGTTGGTATATCATCAATTCCTGAAGTCTTACTTTTGGCTAATGCCTTTCAGTGCAGGTTGAACTTCTTCCTTCAGCACCATTGGGTCTTGACCATATGTAACCTTCTGAAATGGCTAAACTTTTTAGTACAGTGACTGTATATTGTTTCTATCTCCTTTTGATGCTTCCTGCATCATTCAACAATTTTGCCAGTAAAATTTTTCAATTATTTGGCTGTTATTTTGTACTTTGGACGTTATGAAATGTGAGATCTGATATAATAATTTCTTTGATGAGATTTGCAATAAATAACTAATCAAGGTTTTTCCTTGAGAGTATGTCCTTCATCCAAACATCTGTCGATGTTCTGACAAAGTTCTCTGGCCGTCTGCTATCTCTGGATCCTGTATCTGACTTGTCATCATCTGACTCTCACTTCTTTGGATTTGAGTCAGATTCTGGTTGACTTGTCTGCCCGTCTTGAGATTTGTTAGCCTCTAAAATTTTTCAGCAAAGAAATCAAAGGACGTACTACATGTGGCACATCTGCAAAAGACCTATTTAAAGTGTTTGTTGAAAAGCAAAGATATCACTTTGATGATTAAAATGCATCTGACCTAAAAGATTAAAAATAAAAAATTGTCAACAAACAACCTGCCATCTGACCTACCAATTAAATTTGGGTTCATCAGCCCCTGCAACCACATGATTTACAAAAAGCCTCCAGCCTGACATCTGACCCAGAGACTTGTTCAATCCATTTGGATGCATGGTTCTCCAAAGAATATTGAAAATACCATGGATTGCCGAAAGAACACACAAGTCTTTCTTGGAAGGATACAGTCAGAATGTGATTGGGGGCAAGGATGGTAAGACTTCATCACTTGGACTTCAGACAAGTTGTTCAGAGAGATCGCTCTCTAAAGAAGGGTATCAAGCTTGATAAAGTGGAAGGGCCTTGAAAAAGAGGAAGGCCCTCAACAAGATGGACTGACACGGTGGCTGCAAAAATGGGCCTGCAAATGAGAACAATTGTGAGAAGGGCACAGGGTCAGACAGTGTCTCGTTCTTTTGTACATGAGGATCATTATGAATCAGAACCAATTCATTGGCCATGTGTTAGGCTGGGTTGACTAGAGAAACAAATCCAGTAGCACATATATATGTATAAGAGAGAGTTTTATATCAAGAAATAATTATATATCAAGGAAATATCCCAGCCCAGTTCCACTCAAGTTCAGAAATCCAGTAATAGTTTATACGACCCTCTTCAGACTCAAAATGTCACATGCGGAATGTAGGAATATAACGGGCTTCTATATGCAAAGTTGTGTGGATCCAGTGTCCATGGAAATATGGTAGGATTCTAGCAGTTCTCAGGGTTCCCAGCAAGCAAGTAGATGAAGGCAGAGAGCGAGGAGTGGGGGTGATTGTGGTTTAGGGTGTGTGTGTGGGGGGGGTGTTCTCAGGGCCCTCTTTATGAGAAGGCCATACTTAGGAGGAGGTACCCGTAGGCTGTGATTTGATTGATAGGCACCTCAGCACAATCTTTGCAGTACTGTGAAACATTTTCTTTTCTTTTCAAATCATTTTATTGGGGGCTTATTCAACTATTATCACAATCCGTATATCCAGCCATTGTGTCAAGCACACGTGTACATCTGTTGCCATCATTCTCAAAACATATCTTTCTACCTGAGTCCTTGGTATCAGCTCTTCATTTTCCCCCTCCTTCTCTGACCCTCCCTCCTTCACAAACCCTTGACAATTTAAAAATCATTATTATTTGTTCATGTCTTATACTGTCTCTTCACCCTTCACCCACTTTTCTCTTGTCCTTTTCCCAGGGAGGAGCTTATATGTAGATCCTTGTGATCAGTTCTCTCTCCCTCCCCCTCCTTCTCCTTCCCCTCCTGGTATCTCTACTCTCCTTATTGGGGTTTATCTGTCCTGGATTCCCTGTGTTTCCAGCTCTTATCTGTACCAGTGTACATGATCTGATCTAGCCAGATTTGTACTGGGGTCATGATAGTGGGGGGAGGAAACATTAAAGAACTAGAGGAAAGTTGTATGTTTCATTGGTGCTATACTGCACCCTGACTGGCTTGTCTCCTCCCCACTCCCCGTTTGTAAGAGTATATGCAGTTGCCCACAGATGGCCTTTGGATCTCCACTCCGCACTCCCCTCCGCTCCATTTTCTTGATGTGTGTGTATGTGTTGTACCAACCATTCCTGCAGTTCAGTATATGTAAAAAGAAATTCATGCTCTTGAGTTGATTACTATTTTACTGTTCGAAGTGATCCCATTTGTAACAGGATGGAATGGCTCCATAGAATCTTCTAGGCTATTGTCTTTATGGAAACTGTTCACCAAGTTGTTCTTCCTCAGAGTCACTGAGTGGGGCTCAAACTTGTGTCATTTAGCTTCCGATTGCAAACCAGTTGTGCTACCTTTTTAATATGCATAGTGGATAGAATTTTATGAAACAGAGGAAGGCCCTTCAAGCAGAAAGCATGACACCATGAAAGGAAATGAGCTGAGAAATCAATACAATCTCTGGCTATAATTGTAGCCTGTCTGGAGTAGAGTTACAGTGTGAGAGGCAAGTTTGGAAGAGGACAGGGAGTTCCAAGAGCCAGTCAGGATTTGTGCTGTGATGTGATAGGAAATAGTTTATTCTCTATTTGGGGGCATGCAGTGACATGATAAGCCTGCTTCTTAAAGATTAATTGATAACAAATAATAGCATATTGCTTAAATGGGAGTAAATGGAACTGAGAGGCACAAGACACCACGAGGGCAGGAAGTACCAAAGGCTGAGCTAACCATGACTTTAGAATTAGAAGAAGGTGTGGAACACAGCTCCATAAATGAACTCACAAGTGACTTGCAAGAAATTTTACATAATAGAGAGAGTACTTAAGAAATGTAGATATGTGGAGGGCTTTATTAATTTAAATTCCCGGAAGAAGGGTTTTCAATGTTCTGCCGTACATATACAGTTACTTTGTTGCCTTCCTCGGTCTAGATCACTTGTCTAAATCACAGTTGCTGTTGAATGCAACTAACTACTCAGGGCTCTCTACCACATAACTGAGACTACCTGGACACCAGCCAGGCATAAGTCCATCATGCCTGGTTTCAAGTGAGTCCTCATGACTCTCAAGCAATAAAACCACTTTCCTTTGTCCTCTCCAATTAATTTTTAAATCTCTATTTCAGACCCTCTCTTTCCTCCACCCACAGCCAAAATTTTTCTCCAATCTTTGTTCTCAGTTGGTTGTACTGCTCCCTTTTTAACTGAGGACATTTAAACAGGAGAGAGTCTGTGCAAGCTCCACACCAACTACATCTCTTTGCCTCTAGGTCTGTGCTCATTTACTGTCCTGCTCTCCTGTTTCTGTAAACTATTGTCTACGCTCCTGGCCAAGGCCAGGCGCTCCTTCTAGGTATCATGTGGCATTTGCTACACTTACCCACGTCATCACTCTAGAGATCCCATCCTCTCTTTGCTGGGGTTACTGGTCCCTGTTTCTGGATCCAACCTTATCAGCCTAGAAACTGCTATCCTTTCTTCCAGGTGAAAATCAAATCCTCCATGCTCCATTGGGCTTAATATTTCACAGCAAACTTCTTTCTCTTTACAGGTAAATTTCTCTTACTCTCTTTTCAGGATTATAATTTGGGCAAAAGTTTAGCGAGCAAATTGGTTTTCCATTAGGCATTTCATACACATTGTGTTATGTGACCATGTAATCCCCACAGTGTAGACAGCACTCTTTCTCACTTCCTCTCTGTTTTGACAGTTTCCATTTGCCCTTTTCTATTCCTTCCTGCCTTCTGAGCTTTATCTCTATATGGAGGCTGCCCTTTTGAGCACTTGCTGTTGATTTCTCTGAGAAGTACAAATATCCCTGGTGCTATTGTTCATCTCCTAGACCTTTGTATTGTTTGACTGGGAGCTGAACCACAGCAATGAGTCAGTTCCAGGAATGAAGAATGTCTAAAGCTCCTGCTCTCCCATGTTCCACCAGCTTCCATCTGACCTGTAAGCTGAGCTTTGGGATGTTTCTTTGTAGTGGTTTATTGGATTTTTGTTATTTTGAGTTTTGTTCCATATTTTTCTCCCACTCTACCCAGGAATTCCTATTGTGATCCCTTTCAGAGGATTTGTTCTGGATCCCCAGTGCCCACTGACTATTTCCAGCATGGTGCTTGGTTTTGCCTAAAACAATGTCATCAGTTTGCCCTTCGATATTTTGCAAGATATTCATGGGTATATTTATAACAGATACTGATACTTAAGTAGAAGTAGCCTCTGTTAATTCAACACATATTCACAAGTGTAGTTCTATTTACCTTTTCACCCCTGCTCAACTGCAGTGTCTATGTATCCATGTGTACATTATCCTTATAGCTCTATTTTTAGGGTTTGACATATCATTGTATTGACTTTTATTGCCTTTAACTCTCTTTTTAAAAGTCATTTCATAACAATCCATATATCATTTGTATCAAGCATATCTGTACATATGTTGCCACCATTAATTTCTAGACATTTACTTTCTACTTGAGTCCTAGGGATCAGTTCCTCTTTTTGCCACCCCTACATGACCCCTTAGTAAATTATACAGTATTAGTATTTTCATATCTTATACCGACTGCTGTGTCCCTCTCCCCTCATCATTCCTCCACCTCTCTTCAATTTCCCCTGCCCATCTGGTTTCACTACTCCCATGTCTGTTTTTGGGTGATTTATCTGACACAGATTCTTGAGTTTCCTGAGCTCTTACCTGTACCTGTGTACACGATCTGGCCTAGCTTATCGTGAAATGCAGGATTGAGGCCATGATAGTGGGGATGAGGAAACCTGAAAGAACCACTGGGCCTGGGGTGGGTGGTTGGTTCCAGGAACTGCCCCTCCTAGCCCAAAGTCTATTTGGGGGGCTCCTTAGGGGATTTGTGGCTTGACTTTGCTCTTCTTGCTTACCTGTTATCTTCCCTTCTTGGTTTGTCCTGCTGTGGGAGTTGAGACTGGTCTCACAACTCACTGTATATCCTCGGTATTGCCCTCTTTTGCGGTGTGCTCCACTGAGGGGACATCACTGTTCATGTCTCGAACTGTTGTCGGCCTTACAGTTGGCCTCTCCGTGCCTTAGCAGAGACATGGTGTGTCGATATGGTGTGGAGAGCCTCCCTCACACATACTTTGCTTCCGTGTGAGCGTGGCAGGCTGGCCCCTCTTCTCAACCTGTAGATTGAGTGTTGTCTTCTGTAGCACATACTTCTTGGGAAGGGGTCATTTGGCTCAGATTGGGGCCAGCCATGTAGCCATTCTTTTCATGTGCTGCTCCATGTGGATACATGGCCTTCAAGGTTTGATGTGCCGTTGTCTGGTCTCTATATGAAATTGATGCTTAGCTTTTCCAGTTTTTTGAAGATGGTTGTTGGTTTTTGATCTGGTATAACCTTAAACATATATAGTGCCTTGGGTAAGATTGACATCTGTACTATATTGAGTCTTCCATTACACGAGCATGTATATTCTATCATTTGTGGAGGTTTCTTTTGGTTTCATATAGTAGGGTCCTGTAGTTTTCCCTGTATAAATCTTTTGGGTAAAATATATCCATATATAGTCCATTGGTTCTTGGTTATTGTGAAGGATCTCCTTGACCTTCTTGATCTCTTCTGTCATAGGAAACCAGCCTTTAACAACTGAAGGGTCAGTAGGTGCAATTGTATGGTTATCATATATGACAATTATAGTAAAGCCATCGAGAATAAATGAGAGGATACAATAAAGGAGTCAGACACATTTTATGGAAGTATGCTCATCACAGTCTCTCTTGGTTATCCACATAGAAGTGAGAGAGAAGAGAATCTCTTTACTATTTGGTATGTTTATAGGTCGCCATAAGACATGCATATTCAGTAGTTATGTACATCACAAAGTGGGTAGAATCTGCATAAAGGTCCCTGAGCACACAGGTGAGAAAACCTAATATCTGCATTGGGGGACAGTATGAGGAGGGCTGGAAGAGGAAGCAACAAGGTGTCTGCTTCTGAAGGGAGATAAAATCAACCATATGCTCACTTTAAGACAGCATACCTGTTAATAGAGAATCTATGTGAACTATATTTAATGCAGGATAATATACTTGGACTTTATCTCTAAATTACCAAAGTGGAGACTTTCCTACCATGGAAAAATAGCTTTCCAGATTGTCTCTGTTATAAGTTATATTCCCCCAGTGTTAGTTTCCCACACTCCTCCATGGTTTTGTCAACTGTTTAGCAAACCAAAGACTTGTGTTTGTTGATCTTGTATCCTGGCACTCTTCCATATTTCTCTATCACTGCCAGTACTCTGGTTGTGTAGATTTTGGAATTTCTGATGTATAGAATCATACTGTCTGCAGATAGAGATAGTTTCACCTCCTCCTCTCCATGCCAGATACCTTTAATGTCCTTTCACTATCTTATGTTTTAGCTAGGATCTCTAGTATGATGTTGACAAGAAGTGCAAGGGACATCTTGTCTGGACCTTTTTTTCCGTGGGATTGTGTTCCTCTTTTCCCCAATGACTGTGGTATTGGTGCTTGCTTTTCTTGGATAGCTTGTATTAACTTGAGGGATTTTCCTTCCAATCCTATCCTCTTGAGTGTCTTAATTAGGAATGGGTGTTGAGTGTTGTCAAAAGTTTTTTCTGTATCTATCTATATTGTCATGTGATGTTTGTCATTTTTCTAATCAACATGCTGACTAATGTTTATGGATTTTCAGATGTTGAACCATCCCTGCATCCCTGGAATTAATTTCACTTGATCATAATGGTTGATATGTTTTATATACTTTTGTATTCTGTTGGGAAATATTTTGTTAAGGATTTTTGCATCTATGTTCATTAGATATATAAGTCTTTAGTTCTCTATTCTTGTAGGATACTTGTCCTGTTTGAGTAGCAAAATTATACTGGTTTCATAGAATGAGTTTGGGATTCTGTCATCTTTTCTATGTTCTGGAATAATTTGTGGAGGATCCATGTGCCAGTTACATAATATCCCATTATGAGGGATGGAGAATAGCCTGTCAATCAGATCATAGTCAATGGGGCCTCTGTGTGAACATGACCTACTCCTGAGGCTTCTGCAAATTCTGGACTTCTTTCTTGGAGGCAGGACATACACACTTTCTCTGCTTCACTCCTGGTGAGACTTTCCTGTGGATAAGCCACATGAACCTAAGCTGATGACAGTCAGGACTCTCGAGCTGAAGTAGCCATGTGAAGACCCATACCAGCCAGAGATGCTTCCACTGCCATTGAATCCACAAGACTCTCCACCCACTGGCCGGTGATCTTCCTACATTTGGCATTATTGAATAATTGTGTGAGGCTGAAGAGGAATTTATAGGCTGGTATCAGATATAGGGGTTAATATCAAACTTTTGAACTTGATCTGGACTGGGCTAAAATGTTTTCTTAATATACAATTACTCTTTGATACAATTACTCTTTCTCTTTTTTATGATTACATGTTTTATTGAGTAGCAAAGGCTTAGAACATAAAAAATAAGGATTACATTGTAAAGTATAGTAATTGAAGGACATACCTTTGTGCTCATGTGGAATTTGTATGCATCATCAGTTGTTCAAAAAGAATAGGGAATACTGCCTGGTTTAAAACCAGGAAAGGTGTGTGTCAGGAATGTGCCCTCTAACTATTAATATTCAGGCTGACCAAATGATTGAACAAGCTGAACTAAATGAAAAATAGCTAGGTATCAGATTTGAAGTGAGGCTTATCGAGAACCTGCGTTATGTGAAAGACACACATTGCTTGCTGAAATTAAAGAAGATTTGAATCACTTGCTGATGAACATCAAGGTCAGCAGTCTTTGATATGGATTGCAACTCAATAGAAAGTGAGGCAAAATCCTCATGACTGGACAAATAAAGGCATCACAAAAAATGAAGAAAAGATAGACATTGTCAAGCATTGTACTTGAAACCCCAGTGAATAGGCAGGCAAGAAATAAAATAATGTATTACACTGCTACCATCACATTTAAAATTAGGAAGGGTATGTGTCAGGTTTATATATGTTCATAAATATTGTATCAATGTAATGTTAATTTTGTATACTATATCCAATCTGTATGCTGAGCAGGAACATTGGACAAGAATTGATGCTTTTGAATTATGATGCTGGAGAATGTTGAAAGTGCCATGGACTGCTAAAAACAAAACAAAACAAAAAAAACCCATCTGTCTTGGAAGGAGTATGACAGAGTGCCCCTTAGAGGCAAACACATGTTGCCAGGAAAGGCCTATCTCTAGAGAAGCACATCATGTTTGATAAATTAGAGGGGCAGCAAAGGAGAGGAAGGCCTCAAGGAGATGGACTTACAGATTGTCTGCAACAATGGGCTATGCATAGGGATAGTTATGAGAATGGCTCTGGACCGAGCAGACTTTCATTTTGTTTTGCATAGTGCCACTGTGGATAAAAAACCAACTCAATGGTGCCTAACTGCAATAACATGCTGAGCAGATCATCGAAGAAGCTAGATCAGATCATTGAAGGGTAACGTGGCATCACAACTAGAGGACGTCTTGTTAACAATCCGCCATACACAGATGACACAACCATGCTTCCTGAAAGTGAGAAAGACTTGAGGCACTTGCTGGTGAAGACCAAGGAGGGCAGCCTTCAGTATGAATTACAACTCAATGTAGGGAAGACCAAAATATTTTCCAACAGACCAGTAGGTACATAAAGATAAATGGAGAAAAGCTTGAAGTTGTTAAGGATTTTATCTTGCTTGGACCCACAAGCAATGTTCACAGAAGTGGCAATCAAGAGATCAGAAAATGAGTTGCATTAAGTGAAGTTGTTCCACAAGGCCTGTAGGGCAAGTTGTTACCTTATGGGTAAAGATGAACCTCACCCCAGCCATGGTACTTTCCATTGTTTCATATGCTTGTAAAAGTTGGACATTGAGGAAGGAAGACTGAAGAAGAATTGGTGCATTTGAATTGTGGTGCTGAAGAGAATGTTGGAAATGTAATGGACTTCCAGAACAATGAACCAATCTGTCTTAGATGATGTACAGCCAAATGTGCCTGAAAGGCAAATAAAGTTCTTTCTTTATTTGCTTGGATTTGTTTCTCAAGTCAACCCAGACTGACACAATCAGTGTAAGATCTTTTTGAATGTTTGGTAGACTTTTGTGAAGCCCTCTAGTCTGGGAGCTTTTTTTGTTGGTAGTTTCATGATAACCATATCTATTTCTTCATTTGCTATGGGTCTGCTGAGGTTCTTGCCCTCCATCTGGGATAATCTAAGGAGGGATTGCTTTGCCAAGTATTTGGCCATAAAGTCTTCCACATTATTGAATTCATTAGAATACAGACTTTCATAGTACTTTATAATTATTTTTTTAATCCTGTTGGAGTCTATTGTGATTTCCCTGGTTTCATCCCTCATCTTAATGTTTGATGTTTGCTCTTTCTTTTCCTTGGTCATACTTAGCAGTGGTCTGTTGATTCCATTGATCTTTTCAGAGAATCAGCTTTTGGCTGTTTTGATTTTTGCATTGTTCTCTTGTTCCCACTCATTTAACTCTGCCTTGATTTCTATCAACGCTTTGCTTTTGTTACTGGAGGGGTTGTTCTGTTGACTCTGTTCTAGTTGCTGGAAGTTTTGTGGTAGTGTGTCAGTCACAAATCTCTCTTCATTTTCTATACATGATTAACTGCTATCAGAGTTCCTCGGATGGTTGCCTTTGCTGTATCCCATAGGTTTTGATGTGCTGTATTTTCATTAGTTTCTAGAAACTTCCTCTCTAATCTGGGCCAGTATCCCTTCATGTCACAAAAGATATCTATTCATCCTCCAATTGGTTGCCCTTGTTTTTCTGGTCACTTTTTGTTGATCTCAAACTTTATGGCTTGGTGATACAAGAGGAATATCCGAGTTATCTCTATGTGTGAGAATTTACTCAGGTTTGACTTGCCTCCCAACGTTTGGTTCATTTTTGAAAATGAGCCATGTACACTTGAAAATAATGTGAATTTTTTTTATTTGATGGAAAACTCTATAAATGTCTATAAGGTCCAGTCACCTAATTGTAGTGTAAACTCTTTAGGCTCCTTGCTGAGCTTCTTTCCCAAGGGCCTATCTTTCTCTGATAATGGTGTATTAAAGTCACACACTATGATGGTTATGATTGTCTGTGATTTCTTTAGTTTGACAAACTTTGCGGGTTTCTCATGAGACATGTATATATTTGTTATTCTTATTGGTTTCTGGTCGACTTATTCTTTGAACTTTATATAGTTCCCTTCCTTGTCTCTTGTTACGGTTGGCACCTTAAGGTCAATTTTGTCAGAGGTTAGCATCACAAGCTCTGCTTTATTTAAATTGCCGTTTCCCTGGTATGTTTTCCACCAGCCTTTTATTCTTAGTCTATTTTTTGTCTGCAAATTTAATATGTGTCTCCAGCAGGCAATAGATTAATGGGTTGTTTTTTGAGTCAGTCTGCTAATCTTTAATTAACAAGCTGAGGGCACTGACATTCAGAGCTTTATCACTATCTGTGAATTAATTTCTGTCATCTTGTAACTTTTCTCATGGGTGTTTTCCTGTCTCCATTCACCAGTGCACTGTGTTTGTGTGGGGAGCTTCGTTTTTGTCTTTTTCTGCTGAGGCAATGTTATCTAAATAAATGTTTTCAGCAGGTTGACTTCTGGGTAGAGTTGCGCTATATGGTGATTTCCTGCTTGTGTTTGGTAGATGTTGGTCTTCCCTCATTCACAATGATACGATTTTTTTCTTCTTTGATGCCTGATACCTGACCCCATTGACACCTCATGATCACACAGGCTGGTGTGCTTCCTCCATGTGGGTTTTGTTGCTTCTCAGCTAGATGACTACTTGTTTACCTTCAAGCCTTTACGACGTCAGACACTGTATCTTTTGATAGCCAGGCACCATCAGCTTCCTTCACCACATTTGCTTATGCACACATTTGTCATCAGCGATCATATCAGGAAGGTGGGCATGCAATGATATGATTTTTGCTTTTTTGATGCCTGATAATTTATCCCTTTGACACCTCCTTGTCACACAGGCTGGTGTGACATCTTCCATGTGGGCTTTGTTGTTTCAGATGGTCGCTGTTTACTTTTAAGGCTTCAGATGCTATATCCTTCATAGTTGGGCACCATCAGCTTTCTTTACCACTTTTGCTTATGCGCACATTTGTCTTCAGTGATAGTGTTGGGAAGGTGAGCATCATGGAATGCCAATTTAATAGAACAAAGTGCTCTTGCACTGAGGAAATACTTGAGTGGAGGGTCAATATCCACCTGAGCTCTTTCTCTGTGTGACTGGTAACAGTGTTTGTGAAGACTACCTTTGGCCTACTATGGTGTTGATTTGGACTGCTATGTAGACAGAGTCTTACAGCCACTCAGTGGCCACTGGCAGTGGAAGGCCTCTGAGTCTGGACTGAGGCAGGCAACTGTAGGTTTGCCACTAACTAGATTGGGAAAGGACTGCAGCACTGACACAGACCTGGTCTGGTGTGTCTGGACACAATTTGCAGCTTTTGAAAGACTTTCTGTGGAGCCCAGAATTGGTAGAGTGTTTTTGGCTTGGGCTATGGCTGCCAGAACCTGTTTGCTTTTCCCATTTTGCTATGCTTGTTGTTCTAGGCTGTGCTCTGAAGATTAGAGTTATGTTAATGATATTCCAATGAACAGAGTTCTGGTGGCTTATATTCCAATTTGCACCAGGGACCATGGTCTGGAATCGAAAGTGTTTTGTTTGTTTTTTATGTTTGGTTGTTCGTTTAATTCCCCCCAGCTTTATATAATGGGCTTGTGTGATGACCTGGTATCAGGACTATGCCATGGTGCACCCCAGGGAAGGGGACTGGAATAGCGGAGTGGGTTTGGGCCTGACTGGAACTGAATTCTTCCCCAGGTGCACCCCTGTGTCTATCTTGCACAGTATTGCTGAATGTGCTCTGGGAAACTGTACTCTGTCAAAGGAAAATATCCCTGTGGCTCTTTACTTGCTGAAAATTATTATCGATCATTACTCAAATTGGCAGAAATATTGCTGGGGAGAGAGGAAAAGGCAATGGTTGGTATAGTCACTCCATTGTAGGACTGTTGGAGCAGGGAAGATGACAGAGAGGGAAACTCTATGTGAGGTTTTATGGCTATTCTCTGAGGCTCTCCATAATTCTGGGATTGTAACCACTTTTAGACAGCAACCTAGGGAAATTATTGATCACTGCAGTTCACATATTTAGGGTGCAGGAAGAAAAGGCAGACATAGTCCTGCTGTACCTGGCAAGGGGTAGTCAAACACAGTATGCTTAGAGCATGTCAGTGAATTCTTGAGTGGTTTCATTTTTTTTTTAATCACAGGGGAGGTCAAAATCAGACCCTAGTAATCTGAATCTATTTTTAGCATTCAGCATCCCAATATTGGCCTCCTTACCTTTAAATTTTCTGGTCTAGCAAAAGGAATACCAGCCTGGTGATTCTACGTGGACGCCATCTTCACCTTTAACTCCTATGATCCTCCCCCTTTCTTTGTTTGCCTTAATAATTTAGTACATTTGTTTTTGATTTATCAATAAGTTGACCCACTCTCATTCTCTCATTCTCTTTCTCTCTAAGATTTTGAGTTTTGTTCCATAATCTTTTCCTATTCTATCTGGGATCACTGATTGCAACACTGGTCGGAACAGTCAGTGGATGTATCCAAACACCATTTGGTTCTTCTGTTCTTTGGAAATGTGAGATGGCAGCTTGTGTGTCAATTGTTGGTGGAGCTTGTTTTGTTTTGTTTTTCTCCCCCTCTGCGTCTTTGGTTTCCTTCTTTTCTTGGACTCCAGAGGACTAGAGACCAAAATGTGCATCTTAGAGAGTTAGTCGTAAGCTTTTAAAACCCCAGACACTACTTATAAAAGTAGGATATGGAACATGAACTTTATACACTACATGTAGCAGTTGTCCAAGATATCCCACAAGACTGGATCCTAAGCCTTCATACATAGTCAATCAAGTTTACGTGGCATGTGGTTATGTCTGCGAAGTAATGTGCCCCATATGTGCCTTATTATAAGTAGGCATGTGGACAACACTTCCAAACCTGTGTATGTATTCATATACCTACCAATTCACCTGTATATACCCATGTATAGATATACTAATTCATATGCATATGTATGTATCTATATAAGCATCAATGTACTTTTTGGTGGATACTGAAACCATTCTAACTATATTTTTGCTACCTCCCCATAGACACAACGATCTTTAAGCTCCGTGTTCTTAAATGTTAAGATAAATGCATAGTTCTCATCATATCTGATCTATCAGTAAGATGACTCTATAACTTGTTATAACTGGAACACATTGATTATGAATGGAATATTTGTGAGGATTACATTAAATCACTGGATAGAATTTAGGATTATCTAGGGATCTCTAGATATATCGAGATATGACGATGATTTGAAACTGTTACTCCTCTCACTTTTAGGACAGCACAGTCGTCAGGTTTTCCACATATCTTCGTGGCTGCTTCTTGTTGGGCTCTCTCTCCAGTGTCTCTTCATCAACTGCACCTCTAACCTGTGAAATATACAATAACTCAGCCCTTGACCCTCGTCCCTCTCTCTAGCTACAACTATCCCACAGTGGCCTGGAGAGAGAGAGAGGAACTCAGAGCCAGCTTTTAAGATGCTGTGATCCTCTGCCAGCTCACAATAGAAAGAGTGCGAGAAGAAAAGGGAAAAAGAAAGGGAAATATTGTGGCCAATTGATTTCTCAGATTTCAGATCTATTTCAAGATCTGAGGCCCTTGGTGTTTTCCAAAGACATTCTCACCGCCTGGAATATGAGACAATGCGATAATGAGACAGTAGGTTTTAAGTGGAGTACATAGAAAACTTGGAGATCACCTGAGTGACCAAGACCAAAAACAGGGGTCTCTTTGGTGCTAGGCTACAATGACAATCCAGGGCCTACCCTTGACATGTCTGGTTCACCTGGGGTTTATCAACCTCTAAGCTTGGAAAAACAAAATCACAGCCACCCAGTCGATTCTGATTTATAGAGACCCTATAAGCTAATATTATTATAATACCTTTAAAACCTGCTTAGACAAAAATTAAGTTGATTGGAACATCTTATCCTCATTTCCCATTGTGAAATAAGGGCCAGATCACTTGTTAACATGAGGAACCGCATCCTTGTAATATGCCTGCTGCCAAGATAATAAATTGGCTCTCTCTACCATAACATTTCTCGTTGCCCAGGAGTTAACTTTCCTTTCCTTTCGAACAGCTGTGCTAAAATTTTCAAAGCAACTGGAGGCAGCTGGGATGTTCCAGCTCCTGGGAGATCAGATGGTAATGGATCTCTGCTGGTTAACTGAGATGGTTAACTGAACAGTGATGCGTTCGTTAGAGGGAGGATAACCGAGCAGTGATTGGCTAAAACTCTCCATCTTGTCCAGGGAGCTTTGATGTGTGCATGCTGACACACAAGAACTAACTTATGTGATAACCATCAACTAACAATCAAGTATACTGCCATCACACACAACAAAGCAGAACATAAATGCTGAAGAAAGGGACCCATTGAAACAAGAAAATGCTGTAAAGAGTGCCTTAAATTTTAATGTCTTTATCACTGCCATTAAGTTGATTACATCACATCGCTACCTGATATAGGGCTTCTGAGGTTGTAAGTCATTATGGGAGGGGATAGCCACATCTTTCTCCAACAAAGCAAGTAGTAAGTTTGAACTGCTTACCTTGAAATGAGCAGTCCAATACTCACCCACAATACTACTGGGCTCCTTAATAACTTCACAGTGATAAGTTAGTCTATAAAAGAGCAGGTGGGCTGAGCCCCGGTGGTATAGTGGTTGTGTACGGGACTGTGGCCCACTGGGTTGGCAGTTCAAATCCAGCAGCAGCTCTCCAGGAGCAAAGCTGAACCTCCTACTGCCCCCAGAAGGTAGTGATGCCTCCCTCCCAAAAAAGAGCAAGTATCCATATGGATAACTGTGTGTGAATATGCATTTGCATGTATGTGTCTAGAATATCTGGTGTGCATTGCCCTACCCAGACTTCTCACCAATTGCACTGTAACACTTCACCAGAGTAGAGCCAGGGGTGAAGCCCCATTTGGAATCCAAGACCTCTGCATTGAACTTTCTTGATCAAGTAGACAGCTTTGACTTCCAAGGAGCAAGAAGCAGCAGAAGCACCACAAACCAGAACACAGGCCAGAACAGTAGTCTTCTTGGCCCCCAAATTAAGCCAAACTGCGTGTTTTAGGGTAGGAGGTTGGCTTGTAGGGTGGGGTGTCTCTAAGTACTTCATTCAGAGAGCTCAGTTTGCTGACCCAAGGAGCTAGAGCTGAGGTCTTTGGGTTGAGGCTTTTAAGGGAGTGGCAGGCCCTTTGGGGACTCACTAGCAGCCCAAAAGGAGCCGTGGTGCTGTAGTGTTTGCACATGGAATTGCTGATTGCAAATTCAGCAGTTCAAAACCACCAGCCAGTCTGAGGAGGAAAGATAGGGCTTTCTACACCCGTGGCGAGTGAAAGCCTTGGAATCTCACAGTGGGAGTTCTGCCCTGTCCAGTAGAGTCACTGTGAGTCAGCAGCGACCTGATGATCATGTGTTGTTGTTCTTTTGGAAAGGAGTTTGGTAACCTGCCCTGAATGAACAACTGGATTGCAAGAACTTTTCACCGGGATTGTAAACTGCAAACGTCCATAATAAACCCCATAAGCATGAGCATTGTCTGTGACTTCAATGCTCCAGTGAATTGTCAAGCAAGTGAAAAATGGAGAGCTTACTGTGGGAGAGAGTGCTCCACAGAGAGAATACTGTGTGAGGTGCAGCAGGTGAGGCCTGTTGTCAGCGTACGGGAGCCAGGAAAGCCTAGGGAGCACCGTGGCCACATGCACACCCATTGAACTTCCCCACTGGAGTCTGCACAGTCATTAGACATCTTCTGTGCTCTACTCACTCACTGCCCATCGCCCAATACACTTATGTCTGTAACCCAGCCTATCTCCTCCTGTGCATTGGGCATTTTTCCTCTGATGTCTCAGAGGCTCCTGAGTAAAGTCATCCCAGTTTCTGTCCACATAACTCTGTTACCAATTGTCCCAAGATCCACGATGACACACCCCTCATTCAGATGCTCAAATCAACTCCCTTTTACCACTTGAACTCGCAAAGTGTCTTATGCCCACCTGTATCAGCAAGTCCTGAGTCTGGCCCACCTCCCCACTTCCAAGACAAGTCCTGGATCTGAGTCTGCTTCTCTACCTCCATAGTTCACATCCTTATGCAAATGTCTCTTTGCTCAGCCTCAAGTCACTGTAGCCATCTCCCCACCCAGGCTGCTGCTTCTTGGTGCTCACCCGTTCAGCTCTGTCCTCTTAAATTCACACTAACCTCTTCACCATGATGAGGGCACCCTGAGGCCTCTGGACCTGGAGACCTTTGCCCTCTCCCCTCTATTGTCACGTTCTGTGTTTTGGCCGCCACCCTATTCTTTGACTGGTACTCACAGCCATTTCAGAGTTATCATCTGTTTTATTTCCTCAAATATTCTCTATTTCCCACTCTCCCACTACTTCGATGTCCCTTGCCCTATCCTACGGGGAGTTTGTCTTTCCCACACCCACCACTTCAAGGTCCTTGGCTTGTTCTCTTTCCTTACGCTCATCTCCTCACCTGCTGGGGTGGTCTTGTATGTCAACTTCATGATTGGGGTGAAGTTGTGAGAAGCAACAGGGCATCAAGCTGGATTTCAAGAGGCACAACCTATTTGGACTAGAAAAGAAGACAACTATGCTGTCGAAGATTTACTGTGTGTTAGAGACCATTTTGACAAAAGTCAAGTTTCCTCTGACCCCTTGGAGCCACAAAACCATGAATTTAAACAAACCATTGAATCAAAGTTAGCCTCTAAGAAGAAGGTGCTTGTAGATCATTTCATATACCTTGTTGTCATAAACTAACCTTGATCCAACTGATAAGTTACCATTGAAATTATGATTATTGATTTATGCTGTAATTCAGCCAGTCAGAAACCATATAAAGGGTGCTTACTCTAGTAGGAATATGTCCTTAAAATTCAATGTTTACATAAGAGATTTGCAAAGAAGAGACTTTAATCTAGCATATAAGTAATTACCAGCTTAGTTGTTAATAACATAATTAGTTAATTTTAATATAGTTAAGTTGGGAAAAGTTAAATAATCTAGGACAGGGATGCTCTGAAACTCATAAAAATAATTATGATCTGCTAAAGTGGTGAAAAAATTCACATGTCATAAAACTCCACTGCCTTGAAGTCAATTCCAACCTATGTGTGGAAGCCGGTATCCTCCATACAAAATGACTATGAACAGTCTGGAGGAGAAAACAATGGTTCTGATGGTTTTGGAGGGACATAGGAGATAGGGAGGAGGGGGAAAGGAGGTGGTGTTGACCAACCCAGAGATAAGGGAACAATAAATGATCCAAAATCAGTAACAAGGTGGATGTGAGAGAGGCCTGATAAGGATTAATCAAGAGTAATGTAACAGAGAGAAATTACTGAAACCCAAATGAAAGCGGAGCATGATAGCGGGACAAGAGGAAAGCAAAAGGAAATAGAGGAAAGAACTGGGTGGTAAAGGGGATTTATAAAGGTCTAAATATAGGCATGTACATAGGTGAATATACTTATATATGATAATGGGGAAATAGATCTATGTGCATACACTTATAGAGTTAGTATTAAAACAGCAGATGGGCATTGGACCTCCACTCAAGTATTTCCTCAATGCAAGAACACTTTGTTCTATTAAAATGGCATTCCATGATGCTCACTTTCCCAATATGATCGCTGAAGACAAATGTGTGAAGAAAGCTGATGGTGCTGGCTATCAAAATATACAATGTCTGGGGTTCTAAAGGCTTGAAAATAAACAAGCAGACATCTAAATCAGAAGCAACAAAGTCTACATGGAAAACCAGCATGTAAAACCATGAGGTGTCAAAGTTATCAGTTATCAGGCATCAAAGAACTAAGAATCATATCATTGTGTGCCCACCTTCCTGATATGATTGCTGAAGACAAACGTGCGCATAAACAAATGTGGTTAAGAAAGATGATGGTTCCTAGCTATCAAAAAATATAGCATCTGGGCTGAGCCCCGGTGGTGTAGTGGTTGTGCGCGGGACTGCAGCCCACTGGGATGGAGGTTCAATTCCAACTCACAGGAGCAAAGGCTGGGGCTCCTACTCCCACCACCAGAGGGCAGTGATGTAAAAAAAAAAGATATAGCATCTGTGATCTGAAAGACTTGAGGGTAAACAAGCAGTCATCTAGGTCAGAAGCAAAAAAAACCACATGGAAGAAGCACACCAACCTGTGTGATCACGAGGTGTCAGAGGGATCAGGGATCAGGCATCAAAGAACTCAACATTATATCATTATAAATGAGGGGGAGTACAGATTGGGGACCCAAAGGCCAATGTTGGCAAAGCAACATCCCCTTACAGAAGGGTCACAGGGAGGGGCAAGGTACAGTGTAGCAACACTGAAATATTCAACTTTCCTCTACTTCTTAAATGTTTCTCGCCCCCCACCCCCACCCACAATCGTGTTCCCAATTCTACCTTACCAATCCGGCTAGACCATCAGATGTACACTGGTACAGATAGGAACTGAAAATATGGGGAATTCAGGACAGATGATCCCTTTAGGACCTGTGGTTAGAGTGGTGATACTGGGATAGTGGACAGAAAATGGAGTACAAAGGGGGAACCAATTACAAGGATTTACATAACAGGGAAGTGGTGAAGGAAGACATCGCACAGTGTACAATATGACAAAATAATTTATAAATTATCAAAGGTTCATGAGGGAGGGAGTATGAGAAGGGAGGTTGTGGTAGTCATGTACTTGATGTCAACTTCATGACTGGGGTGTAAGGTTGGAGTCTAGCCTGTCAATCTGAAGATAACCAATGAGTAGCCTATAAGACCTCTGTGTAGGCATGGCTTTCTGCTGAGAATTCTGGGAAGTCTCGCAGTATTTCCTTTGTGAAGATGGGAGACCATCTCCTCAGTTGTTGGGAGTCACTCGAGGGACAAGACAAGATGGCAGCGTCCAAGGAACCAGAAGAGCCAGAGGAGAAGCCACATGGCCTAACCCTGATGGAACCAGACCTCTAAAGCCAGAAAATCCACAGAGAGAACCCTGCTGGCACTGAGATGTTTCTATCACCAATAGATACTACTGATGGACCCTGAGCCCTGGAAGCAAGGAGCCATGAGGGGACCCCTGCCAGAGCTGGGACTCTGTACCCACTGGCCTGTGACTTCATGAGTCAGAAGGAGACTTTATAGACAGATAGGACATATGGGCTAATGACTTACGACTTTGAACTGGACTGGGCTGGGATGCTTTCTCAATGTTCCATTCCTCTTGTATATAAACCTTTCTCTTATATCCATATGCGTGTCTATGAATTTGTTTCTCTAGTCTACCCGGACTAGCACAGATGGGTCCTAATTCCACTTGCTGTTGTTACTTTCTACCTAGTTGGTCCCCTGCTCTGGCAGCTCCATGCACAATAGAATGAAGCACTGCCTGGTTCTGGATCATCCCATCACAAGGTGAGGAATTTAAAGCAGGCCTGCATGAAAGGTACACTTCTATCACTGAGCTCACAATTCATTATTAGTGCTGTCCTTATAGAGAGAAGAATGGAACTGCCAACCAACTGGACCAAAACAACATCATGATAAATAGAAAAACAATTGAGGCTGAGCCCCAGTGGCATAGTGGTTGTGTGCAGGACTGCAGCCCACTGGGATGGAGGTTCGATTCCAGTTCCATGGAGCAAAGGCTGGGCCTCCTACTCCCACCACCTGAGGGCAGTGATGCCCCCACCCCCCAAAAAAAGAAAAACAATTGAAGTAGTCAAGGATTATTTTGTTGGATCCAGAACCACTGCTCTTAGAAACAGCAGTAAAAAATAAATAAAATGATGTCACTTTGAGGAATAAAATGCACATGACCCAAGTCATAGTATTCTGAATCACCTTGTATGCATGTGAAAGGTGGGCCCAGAAGAATTGGCGCATTGGAATTGTGGTGGTGGCATGGACTACTAGAAGAACAAATAAATCATTCTTGGAAGAAGAACACCCAGAATGCTCCTTACAAGCTAGGATAGTAAAACTTAGTCTCATGGACCTTGGATATGTTATCAGGAAAGACCGGACCCTGGAAAAAGACATCATGCTTGGTAAAGTGCAGGGGCAGCAAAGAAACAGGAAGATCATCTTTGAGATAGTAGGGCACTGTGACAGGCTCAGGCATAACAAGTGTTAGGATAGTGCTGAACTGGGCAGTCTTTGGTCCCCTATGATTCCAAAGGTAACAACAAACAACAATGCCACCATTGGAAGCGCTCTCATCTACTGTGGTTCTTCTTTCTCTGATACAGTCTATAATAACAGAGCATCTGCTGCGGGTTCATGTAGAAGAAGCTAGGCTTGCCAGCAAAGTCCCCTTGTTACTGCCGTTCTCAGGGTTTCCGTATTCGTGCTACCTCATATTGGGCCCTTCACAATTTAATAATCGTTAGCTGAAATTTTCTTACCCATTTGGATGGTCCCTGGTGTCTTTGCTTTTTGTTTCCCTGACAGAATTGAGTCAGTATTGGTGTCTTATCGTCAAAGGAAGAAAGAACGAAGGAAAGGTTGCTATTGAGTCAATTGCCCTTTGGGTTTCCCAGGTGAGAAATTGTTATGGAAGCAGAAACCTTCATCTTTATCCTATAGGACTTGCCTTAGAGTTAGTAGTTCAAATGTGCAACCCACCAGGACACAAGGGCTCGTTCATCTTCCTTAAACTCAAAAAACAAACTCACTGTTAACCAGTCAGTTCCAAAGACCCTGTAGGACAGGGTAGAACTGACCTGGTGAGTTTCTGAGACTAACTTTTTACAGGAATAAAAAGCCTGCTATCGACATGGGGGCTTGGTAGGACATGATCAGTCTCTTGCTTCATGATAATCATGGCCAAACTAGTTGAATGTTGTTTGGATGGGAGCATATGGAACCAAAAGTCAGAGCCAAGGGACTATGAAGACAGGAAATGGTGAAGGCTGAGCAGAACAGTGGCTTTAGAACTACAGGAAAGTCTGGAATACCAATTCTCAAGAAACTACTTGACAAATGCCTCACTACATATTGGAAGACTTAAGGAACTTAGATTTTGTAGATGTACATATGTGAGTTTTACCTCACTACCTCTCTTTAAATTCCACAATCAAGGATTTTCACAGCTCTTTCTCCTTCCTCAATATTATCACTCAATACTATGCCTTTAGGGATGCCTACATTTAGTTCTTGTCTAAGTCACAGTTTTGGTGTAGTACCTCTCCATTTCTATTCAGTGACTGTGCCACCCAGTTGAACATACCTGAAGGAAATTCAGGCATATCATGTTGACTGGCCTATCCTTTAAATTCACGATCACTAATGTGGACAAGACTCTTGAGGCCCCAGATCATAATTCTAAGCTTCATTTTCCTCTTCCATTCTTCCTTTATTCTTTTCTCTTCCCTCCACCAACCATCCACTGCTCCTTCCATCTTCACTCTGAGATGTCCGTGTTGCTTCCTGCTAGACCGAGAACACTGAAATAATCAGGAAAGCATCTGTGCATGCTCCACATCAACTACCTCCATTCACCTCTGTGGATCTGTCCTCGTTTCCTGTTCTCTCCTTTCTACAGACAACTATGCGTGCTCCTGGCAAAGACAACTTCCCTTCCTATGTCTTCCTTGACACTCACTGGGGATATGAGTTTAGTAATCCCCCCTCTTCTGTAGCATCAATGTTCTCAGTTTTCTGAATTACCCGCATCTCCCTAGAAAATGCTGCCTTTCATGCTGAAAAGAAAATCCTGTTGGTCTAATTCAGCCTCATGGGCAATGTTTCATAGATAACATTCCTTTTCTTTACAATGAAAGTTCTTGAGAGTGTTGTTCCTACTCTTACTGCCTGTGTTTTTCTTTCCACTGTTTCTTTTTTTCTTTCAATGTTTTACTGAGTTTTGCACGAGGGTTTACACAGCCAATTAGGTTCCCATTGAACAAGGTCTTCACATGTTGTGAAGACAGCGGCATTGGCTGTATCCCCCCTGTTGCACCCAGCTCTTACTATTTCCATCCTGGTGGCTCTGTTCCCATTATTCCTACTTCCTAACCCTCCTCTGAACTTCTCCTCTGCGCATGACTGCACATGTGGAATGTTTGGTCTCACATAGATTACTGCTATTTGTCTTAAATACAAGGAGCACATACTCACAAATGACAGTTTATGAGCCAATCCATGGCTTAGCAGAAAGCTACCCTCCAGGAGTAGCTTCAGTTCCAAATTGATAGCTCATCTCAGGGTAAAAGTCTCAGGGACTCCTTGAGGTTCTGCCAGTCCAGGAAATCTGACTTTTTAAAAATAGATTTTGAATTTTGTTATATTTAAGCTTGAGTTCCATTAAAACATGAATGACAGTGAGAAAAACAAACAGGCTGAAGAAAAGGAGTAAAGGAAAATACAGTGAGCAATGGTAACATAATAATGATCTCTTGAAAATAATTTAGTCAAGAAAAAAGGAGTATTTGTGCACATGTATATACATGTATGTACATAGAATGTGCACTATGTTGTATGACCACCCAGACGCCCTGCAAACAGGAAGGTAGTGGAAGTCCTTGCATCCACCATTAAAAAAAATGAACAGAAACATTATGGTCTCTGCTTCCTAAGAAAGGATCTGGAATCCACTCTGAATATCATGACCCCTCAGTCACCACATGCACAAATGCATTCAGGGTCACCTGTACTTTCAAGGCTGCTGGCAAAGATTCCATCTGGTTCCTTGGTCATCTGGTCCTAAAGGGAGAGAAAGGCTTTGATTTTTCAGTGTCTTTATCAAAGCACATATCAGTCTTGACCCCTTTACTCAAGAGTAGTGAACCTGGAATGAGTGACTTCACCTAGGTGAACCTGATTTTCTATAAAGTGAAGTCATAACAGTAACTATCTTTTATGATCTTCATGAGGATTGAATGAGATAATTCAAATAAGTCACTTTAAACAAATTCTCAGGACTAGAATGGTTGCTGACTAAATTAATGTCATGTTCAGGGGAGTTATGTTTCCGTGGGCTCTGAAGTCATAGTATACCAGACCCCACAATAAATCCAGTAAGTTAGGGAATAGCAGGGGAGGCTTGGGAGGAGAAAACCCACTCTTACCAAGGAAATATGATAGCCTGGGGGGTCAGATCTCCAAAGTCAGAAACCTAGACCCAGAGAGAAAGAATCTCTGGGTAAAACACCAGTGGTATGACCTTTCCAGCTAAAGGGAAGAGCATTCTTCCTCCTGGTATCCTTTCACCATAAGATGATTCAGACCTAATTCCTCCACTCTCAGGCATAAGGAGCAGCTCACGTTGTTCTTGCTCGTGCTGGGCAAAGATTCTGCACATTTCCATCTGTGGGAATAGATTAGGGCTCATAATTGGTGAGACTTGTGATCAATTTGGGGTGCAGTGAAACCTTTTTACTGTGACCACTCATCATCTCCACTGGAATCTACATGGTCCTTAGACTTCTGTATTATATGCACTGCTAGTCACCCCAATACACTTTCTCCCTCCCTCCCGCCATGGGATTTCTCTTCTACAACACAGACCCTTATATCCTCCTGTGAACTTTGTATTTCTCCTCCAATGTCTTAGGAGCTACTGAAACTTTGCTTCTCTCAGACAGTCATTCCTGCTTCTGTCCCCACACACTCTTCTGCCTCCTCTCCCCATGCTGTGGGAACACTATGCCCTGCCCAGATGCTCAGGTCAACTCCTTGTCATTAGCCTGACTCTCAGATTCTCTCACAGCCAAGTGCATCGGCAAATCTCAGACTCTGCCTACAGAGCATATCCTGAATCTGAGCCCACCTCTCCACGTCCATGGCTCACACTCTTGTCAGACACCTCCTTGCTCAGCCTCAACTCCCTGCTATCATCTCCTACGTGGTCTCCTGCTCTTTCTCGGTGCCTTGCTGGCAGCCACTATTATTTTAAAGTCATGTTAAATTATTTACCACATTGACAACACTCACAGTCATCTGAATCTAGAGGCTTTTGTCCTCGTCTTGATTGTATGTGTTTTGGCCCTTTTGACCCTTAACTGTTCTCACACCCATTTCAAGGAGATCACGTTTTGGCCCTTAATTATTGCTTGTTTCAGATTCTCTCACTGCCCTCTCTCACCATCAACATCTCACAGACTATGGTGAAGTGAAATTGCTCACTGTGACTCTTCTATCCATAATCATTGCACTAGTGAATGGGGGAGGTCATGTCAATAAAGTGTGAAATCACCCGTGGTTAGCGTCTTGTGCATATCACCCTACTCCACCAAAGGTCCTAAATATGGTGTCATTGCGAAATGTGGTCAAGCCCATTCCAACTCATCCTGACTGTCTAGATGACAGAACAAAATACTACCTGGTCCTGTAGTATCTTCACAATTGTTCTCATGGCTTAGCTCATATTTGTCAAGTGTCTTCCTCTTTTCCACTGACCCTCTACGAAGCATATGGTGTCTCTCCTGACAGTG
The DNA here is from genome assembly GCA_004026705.1 of Nesogale talazaci. NCBI lineage: Eukaryota > Metazoa > Chordata > Mammalia > Afrosoricida > Tenrecidae > Nesogale > Nesogale talazaci. Next base: position 29,428 of record PVJH01009816.1, on the reverse strand, counting down.
TCTAAAGCACATAAGACAAAGTCTTGCCGTCATGTATCTAAGGAGCATTCTGGCAGTGCTTCTTCCAAGACAGACTGGTTTGTTTCTATAGCAGTGTGTGGTACCCTCCACATTCTTTGCCAGCCCAAGAATTCCTATCTACCTAGCCTTCTCTGGGATTCTTTATTGTGTCTATCCAGCACATTCACAGGATGTGATTGAAAATACCATGGCTTGGGTTAGGTGCCTCAGAGGCCTCAAAGTAACTTCCTTGCTTTTCAACTCTCAAAAGGGATCTTTTGGTGAAGGTTTACTTAATGCAAGGTATCTCTTAACCCTTTGACTCTTGTATCCATGAACACTGATTTTAGATCTACCAAGATGAGATCCTCAAGAGCTTCCATTTTTCCTCTGTTTATCATACACTAGTCTTATGGTGAAGATTTGGACTTTCTTTACATTACAGTGTAGTCCGTAGTGAAGGCTGCAATCCTTGATTTTCATCAAGCCTTTCAAGTCCTCCTCATTTTCAGCGAGCAAGCTAAGCATGGCATTTGCTTATCTCAGGCTGTTATTAGAGCTTCCTCCAAATTTGATGTCATGTTCTACTTCATGTCACCCAGCTTCTCTGATTATTGCTAAGCTTGGAGATTGGAGATTGAATAAATATGATGAGACGGTAACAATCTTGATAAACACCTTTCCTAATTTTAAACCATAGGGCATTCCCTCAAACTGTTCACACAACTGCCTCTTGATCCATGGGAAAGTTTTATATCAGCACAATGAAATGTTCTTGGATTCCTAGTCTTTTCATTGTTATCCATAGTTTGCTGGAATCCACAAAGTTGAATACCTTTGCATAGTTGTCCTGCTTTCAACCAGGATCAATCTGACTTCAACAATGATCTCATTTGTTCCAGGTCCTCTTCTGCATCTGGTTTGTATTTCAGGTAGCTTCTGTCAAAGTACTGCTGCAAATGTTGTTGAGTTATGTTTATCAAAATATGACTTGTATGTGATATTTATGACATGGTTGGATAATTTCCTCATTCTGTTGCAATGTTCCATCTTTCTTTGGAATGAGTAGTAATATGGATCTCTTCCAGTAAGTTGTTCTGAAAGCTGTCTTCCATATTTCTTGGCATAGATGACTGAGCGCTGCCATATGTTGCAATTTCTCCCTTGGTCTTCAGTCAGTTCCTGGAGCCTCATTTTCCACTAATGCCTTCAATGCACTTTCTTCCTTCAATATCATTGATTGTTGTTCAGATGCTAATTCTTGAAATGGTTGATCATTGACCACTTATCGTTGACAAAATGAGTCTGTATATATCTTCCATCTTCTTTTGATTCTTGCATCATTCAGCTTTTTGCCTATGAAACTCATTAATTTGTAACTTGAGGCTTGATTTTTCCCCCCCATTTATTTAGGCTTGAGATATGTGGAGTGCACTTTTTCCCCCTTTGGAATTTCTTCACCAGGTCTTTTTTTTTTTTTTTTTAGGCATCACTGCTCTCCGGTGGTGGGAGTAGGAGGCCCAGCACAAGGTCTTTTAAAATGTCATTCTATATGTCTTCCAGAACTGCTCTTTTAGATGTTTTGGTTCAACTCTCTTGCTTCTTCATTTCTTCCATTTGCTCTGGTTACTCGATAATGAAGGGTAAGTTTCACAGTCTCTCCTGACATCTCCTTTGATCCTTCTTTCCTGTGTTTTTAATGACCTTTTGCTTTCTTAATATATATTCACAGTTTATCAGCTCTTTTGTCATTGATGTTCAGTGCATCAAATCTGTTCTTGGCATATTCTCAAAATTCAGGGAGGATGTACTCAAGGCCATATTGTGACTCTTGTGGACTTGTTCTAATTTTCTTCAGCTTCAACCTGAACATCCATATGAGCAATTGATGTTTTACAGTCAATACCAGTTTGGCAAGTTCCTCCATCCCCTCTTTCCACAGATATAATCAACTTGATTCCTATATATTCCATCTGCCAAAGTCCATGGGTGTAGTCACTATCTAAGTTGTTGAGAAAAGGTATTTATAATGAAGAAGTCATCGGTCTTAAAAATTTTCAATCATGCGATCTCCAGTTTCATTTCTATTACTAAGGCCATGTTTTCCAAAATCTGTACTTCCTTTTTGTTTCAAAGTTTTACATTCCAATCATCAATTATCAACAACAAATCTACCTTTTACATCAATTTCAGATTAAATAAGTTGGTAGACTTCTTCAATTTCCTCATCACTAGTGTTGGTTGTTGGTGCAGAAATTTGAATAATAGTTGAGTTAACATGACTTCCCTGTAGGTGTACAAATATTATTCTCTCACAGATAGCACTTTAAAATACTATTTATTTATTTATTAAGATCATTTTATTGATGGTTCTTACAGCTTTTATAACTATCCCTACCTCACTTGGATCAAGCATATTTTTACATATATTGTCATCATCAGTTTCTAAACATTTTCTCTTTGATCCCTGGGTATCAGCTCTTCTCTTTCCCTCCCTCCTCCACCCTCCCACCCTTGTGAACCCTTGATAAATGATAAACTATTATTATTTTCATATCTTACACTGACTGTTGTCTCCCTTCACCTAGGTTCTGTGGTTCATCCCCCTGGTGGGGGTGGATTTAGGCATTGAGCATTGTGATTGGTTCTTCCTTCACCCTTCTTCTCTCCACATCTTCCGCCTACCATCCTGGTAGTGCTGCTTCCATTTCTGTTCCTGAGGAGTTTATCTGACCTGGATTCTGTGTGTCGAGAGCTACTATCTGTACCAGTGCGCGTGCTCTGGTCTAGCCAAAACTGACAGGTAGGACTGGGTCATGAGAGTGAGGGGTAAGAAGCCTCAAAGAACCAGAGAGATATTGTGTGTTCCATCAGTGCTATACTGCATGCACCCTGGTTGACCCATCCCCTCCTTCTGAGCCTTCTGTGAGGGGATGCCCTATTGTCTACGGCACTATTTTTTGTATCATTTTATTTGGGGCTCATACAGCTCTTATCACAATCCATAAATACATCCATCATGTCAAGCACATTTGTACATATGTTGCCATCATCATTTTCTTTCTTTTCTTTTTGAAATCATTTTGTTGGGAGCTCATACACTCTTATCATAATCCATCCATCCATCCATTGTACAGCACTGTTCTTTAAATGTCCTTGTTGATGATGAATGAGGCACTCTTTCTCTTGAATCTGTCATTCTTGATATAGTAAACCTATGGCTGTTTGTTTCAAAATAACTAGTATCACTCATTTCTTCTCATGAATGTCTAGAAGATCCGTCTCTGTTTGTTCCATTTCATTTTTAGTGACTTCCAACTTCCCTAGATTCTTACTCCATGCATTTCATATTCTGATTCCTAATGGATATTTGCAGCTGCAAATATTGAATCATGTCCCATCAGCAAATGAAATTTCTACAGATTTTGCTCTCCCCACATCATGATGGTCTACTATACTTTGAGAAGACAGTTCTTCCTCAGTCATATTGCGAGTACCTTCAAATCCAAGGGACTTCTCTTCGGACACTCTACCAGATGATGTTTTACTGCTACTTCTAGATTTTCAGTGGCTGTTGTTATAGAAGTGGATAGGCTATTCCTTCTTCATAATTGACCATGGGCAACCCTGCTGGTATTCAAATATCATTAATATAGCTTCCACTGCCACAGCAATATAGCAATATGCAGTCACCACAGTATGACAAACTGACAGACATGTGGGAGGACTTCCCTATAGGCAGATAACTATTATCCTATCACGGATCACATTATACGTCAAGATGGAACACACACACGATGGGTGTCACATCACTTGTCTTAAATTTCTCACTCTTGGCATAGTAATCCATACGATCACCTGATTCAAAATGACCAATACCAATCTCACCAGGGGATATCGAACTTCATGCATTCCTTTTTGTTTTTTGACAATTTCCAATTTCCCTAGATGCCTACGCAGAACATTACAGGCTGTGATTATTTTTTTTAATTTTTTTTTGGGGGGGCATTACTGCTCTCCAGTGGTGGGAGTAGGAGGCCCAGCCCCACTGCTGGAATTGAACCTCCGTCCCAATGGGCCGCAGTCCCACACACAACCACTACACCACCGGGGCTCAGCCCTAGGCTATGATTATTAATACACATTTTGGCTGTTTCCTCTAATTCAGATTCTTGGTCTGCCAGCATGTGAAGATCCTGAAAGCTTTACTTCACCCATGCCATTATGGTTACCTCTACCTTGAGGAAGCAGTTCTTCCTCAGACATATTTTGAATGCTTATGAGAGGGAATTTAGGAATAATCTGCCCTTTTCATTAATCTGAAGTAGTTTGAGAATTTGTGCCAGCTTTTCTCTCAGGTGTGGTAGAATTTTAAGCTGCTTTAAATAAATAAATGAACAAATAAACAAATAAATAGATAAATAGCCCTCAAAAGTCCCTAGATTTTAAAGCATAGTCTACATTAATATGGTGTCATTAACATAAGGAAGAAAACCTTATTTCCCAGTGAGATTAAACCCCCAGGAGGGAGAGCTAGAATTCCAACATGCATATGTTGAGGGGACATAATTCAATCTGTAACAACAAATTTTGTAGCTTAGTGGTCACACACAATTCATTCAACAGAGGAATTCTTGTCACTCTCCCCTTTTACATGGATACTTGAATATTTTTTAATCTCCCTATTGCATCATTGAGTTACAATGTGCTTCTTACACTTGTTAATTGTTTTGGAGGAGAGGGGCAGTATTGACTCAAGGGGCTTCTGTGGATAGTGGGTAAGTTGTGTGATGTTGTGGATTGTGACCCAGGGTTCCCCTAGGAGTCCCTCCGCTATACTGTTTACAGAGACAGTTCTCCATGCCTCTGTCCCTTGGAACTGCTGGTAGTTTTACCTCTACGCTTTGGGTTACCAGCAAGCTCTTAACCATATGCCACCAAGGATCCTTCAAGTTCCCATTAAACATTTTAAAACACGGCAAAAGAGCCCTACTCTTCAGCATGATTAGGCTTGGGAAACTGCTTTAATTTTGTTTTTCTGTAGACTTTCTCTGATAAGAGTTGCACACACTCCAACTGCATTCCCTTTAACAGCAAACACATTTTAATGGCCATAAGTTGTCAAGAAAACAGTTTCTCTTTGGATGTACCTTCCAGATTATTCTGATCCACATTTAGGATAGAGGATAAATACTAATTTTGGGCCTGCCTAAAAGTAGCTGAAGTGGTTTATGTGGGGGCATTCCAGTGCTTATGTCGACAGACTGCTGTGTCCCCTCTGGGGCAGTTAGGCCTTGTGTCAGGATGGTTGCACCTGTATGAAGATATGTGTGGCGTGCAACCTCTCACACAGATCACAGCCTGCTGACAACTCCTTAGGGATGTGGCCTATAAAGATGCGATCTAAAAGAGTCTTTTGAAGAGCCCTCTTCCTCATCCTGCTGGCCCGATTCCTGCATGTGACTTCCTGGGACTTGGGCCTGTGGGTATCATCTGGCCTCCTGTCAGCGTCCTGCTAAGTTGCCTGCTTTGGATCCACTTGCCTGTGTCTGTACCAGCCTGTGGTCTTCCTGTCTCCTGTCTCATTGTCCTGGTTCATCGTCTGGCAGCTGTATGCCTCGGGAAGGGTCTCTAGTGGACCTATGGACCAGAATGCGATGCATCCATGTCCACTCTGTGGTTGCTTGGACTGCTTTTAAAATGTCGACTCATTCCTTTAGATAAACTTGCCTCTTAATAGGCACATGTACATGTCCTGGTTTTGCTACCCTAGAAAGCCCAGCCCATCCACCTTCCCAAGTGTCAACACTCTGAAGGCCCACGTTTGCCCTCGGGGGTGGGATGCAAACCTGTGACTTTCTCAGCAGTCAAGAGCAATTATCCACCCTTCAGTGATCATTACTTCCTGAGATGAGGACAGTTTTACCATCAGGCAGTTCTTCCACCTAACTGTTGGCCTCCTATCTGAAGGGGGTGCGGTAATATTTAGCTCTAATAAAAAGGTCACATGTGTTTATTGGCTCAAAGTTTCTCAAACGTGGCCATACTTATCACCTTATTGGCAGGGAGGAACAGTGCATATGAGGAAGTGATTTTGAGATATAATTTACAAGGAAATTATTATCTGAGTGTAGACCTGTGTGACTTCCATGCCTTCATTCAACAAACATTTATTATGTATGTGGTGTGCACAAGACATTAATTTGACATATTTCCTTGGTGATTAAAGTCTCTGAGGAAAATAAGATACGAAGAAAATAGTTATGCAGTAAGCAATAAAGTTATATGAAGGGCTCTGTTATGGATTTAACTGGGTTTCAGAAAAAAAAAATCTTTGATATCCCTAATTCTAGTACTGGTAAATGTGACCTTGAGGTCCCAGGAGGTCATACCAGGTTACATCAACTCCCATCTTAATATTGTTATTTTCTACCAGGCAGGTGCCAGACATATGAGATTTCATATACAATAGAACAAAACACCATCGAGACCTGGACCAACCCTGATAAGAATGGAACCTAGGCCTCCCATATGCAAAAGAGAATGTCTATCATCGGTTTGTCCCCACTCCCCTCCAAAAAAAATACAAAACAAAACAAAACCCCATTGCCATCAAGCCAATTCTGAGTCATGGTGACCCTCCATGATAGAATTATGGCTTCCGAGGCTGTACGGCTCTACAAACAGCCTATCTTTTTCTCAAAGCACGGCTGTTGAATTCAAATTGCCAACTGCTTAAAACCACAATTCCACTAGGGCTCCTTAATGGGCGACCAAACCTTCATAATTTAATCTTAGGCGTGGCCTTATAGAGAGAAGGACAAAGACATATTCAGTGGAGAACATAGCCATGTGATGAAAAGTCTTTCAGCCAGGTGCCTCGGAAAGACCTGAATCTACTTTATGCTGGGAGGGAGACAGCCTGAGGGAGGGCAGCCCTGCCAGTGTCAGAAAGGTGGAGCGGCGGCTTCCGGCTCTATGAGACAATGCATGTCTCTTCTGATCTGCCACCCATTTTCTGGTGCTTTGTTTTGTCATGTTAGCCCGGGAAACCCAAATAGGCCATGAAGAAAAAAAAAGGAATCAGATATACCGAGAGCATAATCCGGGGTGGGGTGTGTGTGTCCTCATTTCTGCTAAGGAGTCATAGAAGTCCTTCTTAAGAAAGTAGCATTTGTTTCCCTTCTCTGATAATTCAATTGCATCTCCAAGCTGAGTGTTTCTTGCACTGAAAATCAGGCAGCACGGAGGTGAGTATCTAAGCAGGAAGTGGTTGTTACAGAGTGGGCCGCGTTCCCGCAAATAGGAGGTAAGGGCCTTGTTGGGCTTCTTAGAGGCTACTGAGTCTGTTCTGGGGTCCTGGTGGTGTGGTGGGCAATAGGTTGAGCGGCTAACCACAAGGTCAGAAGCTTGAAGCCACCAGCCACTCTGTGGGAGAAAGATGAGCTTTCCACTCCAGGACAGAGTTGGAGTCCTGGAACCAGAGCGGCAAGTCTCCTCTGTCCTAGAGTGTCACAGTGCGCTGGCATCAGCTCCTTGGCATGCGCGCATGCACAAGAGAACAAAGCACTGCACAGGCGATGCTACCCTCCCTCTTTTGCCATGTTTGAGCCCCTTGCTGCAGCAACTGTATTGCTCCATCTCCTTCAGAGCTTGCTCTCTGATCTCTACTTCAACAAGCATGATGTTAGTCTCCAGGGACCAGTCTCTCCTGATAACATAGTTCCTCCATCACTCCCCACCCCGCCAATTTGAGCTCATAAAGAACACTCTAACTATACTTCCTCCAAGATATATTTGTTAATTCTTTCAACAGGCCATGCTGTAGCCAACATTCTTTTCCAATGTCATAAAGAAAATGTGTCAATTCTCCTTTGTTCATCTGTATTTATTTACCGGATTTTATATGCATAGAAGGCAATTAAAAATAGTATGCATTGGGAAAGGTATTGTATCTTAGTACTCAAAATGGCATCTTTTCTTAATAACACTTTAAAGAGGTCTCCTCTATTGTCTCTGAGTTCCAGTTGCCTTGACAGCAATTTTTAATGGATTTTACAATAAACTTTGCCAATGTAATATGTGGGAGCCAATTTAATGTACTATAACTACCTTCCACAATGCAATCTAATGTAACCAATATGCTGAGGACATGGCATTGTAGGGTTGATCCTAGACTCCAGGACTTCTGAGTTATGCAGAGATCAGCCTAGAGAGACATGGGAGCCATCCCCAGGGGAGAAGAGATGGCATGCAGGATCGTCAGAACCAACACATACTCATGGAATATTGGCAAAGGGAAAAAAATCAATAGGACAAAGACCAGATTTAGAATTTTAGCTTTCAGGTCTATGTGAAAATTGGTTTCTGTTCTTTGTGATATTCCTGTCACAGTAGTCTTATGAAGGAAGCTAAGATACATGGGAAGCACCATGGATGGCTTGTGTAATGCTTGACAGTTCAGGGGAAAGAAGGAATAACGCTCGCTGCAGAGATGCTGAGTAACTTTTATGAAGGGGAGATTTGATGGGGTCACGTGTGAAAGGCAACATTGTGATTGACGAAGAAGATAGGAGAGACCTTTCAAGGCAGAAAACAGCATGAGGTGTTTAGGAAAGAGAATCACAAAACATTGATGGAGCCTGGGGAGAGATCTTTGACTAGATAAGCCTTTGTTACACATTGACTATGTGCCAGGCATTTGGGCTTTATGGAGAGAAGATGAACATGACAGAAACTAGCTGACCTTCATGGAGCTTACTGATGCTAAATAGGTAAAGGAGACAAGGAAATATGCATAGTTTCTCCAAATAATGTCAGATTATGAAACGGACCATAAGGAAACTACACTGTGAAATGCTGCAGAGAGTGTAGTGGGCAGAACGAAGCTGCTACAGAAGAGGTGTTTCTGGGAAAACCAGAGACCAGATGTGGGAACAGAGACCTGAAGCTTCAACAAGGATGGGAATAAAAGAAGAGAAGATAAATAAGTAATATGAATAGGAATACATGTACATACATACACATAGAGCACTGCAGGTGTATCGGTCCCCAGGAAGCTAAGCTTAAAAGAGTATTAAGAAGCATCCAAAAATAGAACGTGGTATTTGGGGGAATGGGAAATATAAAACCAAAGGTGAGTGAAGTGTGCACAATTGGGTCCAAAGAAAATGATGTCACTGACAAGTTTGCAAGCACAGAGTAAATATTAGAATATGAGTATATAACACTGTGACCTTCATTATAAGGGTGTGGGCACATGTGTATGGATGTATACAAGCATAAAGATATTGTACGGTATCATTATATGTTGGTGGTGTTGTATGTTAACAGATACTGGGAATGCGGGGGGTGTCAGAAGAAAGGACCTAATGGGTGGTTATGGAAACCAGAGAACAAGAAATGCACCTGCTTCACTTCCTGGCTCTCAAGTGTGAAAGAATGGATAATGTACACTCGATAGGACTCCTAAATCTATATTTCTCTTCGTACGAGAAAAGAAGAAATCGATGAGGTACGTGAGTGTTATTCCTTTGTTGGATTCTCCTGATGAGACAGTTAAAAGATTTGAGAAGTATGTGGGGCAGCCCAGTATGAGAATCTGTCAACAACAGACTATTGGAAAGGATCTCTGGCTTTCTTGTCATGCCTGATCTCCACAAGGACATGTCATAGGATGGAACTGCATTGGGGAGGGTCTTGAATGGCAGAAGAGTTTTACCCGAGAGACAAAGGTTGTGGCAGTGAGTGGTGTCAGTCTGAGTTTGATTAGCAGATTGTCATAATCAAACCTAGGCTTAAGACAAATTCATTTTCTAGCCATGTGAGTAAAATAAAGCTACTGACTTATGGTATGTGCACTGAAAATATTAGGGAGAAATGAAGGTCATAAGAGTGGGATCAAGAAGAGTCAGTGGTTGGACGTATGGAGGGTAAGGGAAATGAAGGATTGGGAGGTAATACCTGTGTTTCAAGTCTAAGTGGCAGATGAATAAGGTTTGGAAGGAAATTAATGGGTTCCGGGTTCAGCAAACCAGAGATAATGGTCTCACAGGAGTTAAAACAAATGCCGGAGGGATTTGACAGCAGGTGAATCACTGGACATGTCCCCTGTTGTCTGCATTGAGTGTCTTCCCAGATTAAGGGTAATCAAGGATGGAGCAGGATCCCAGGAAGCAACCTAGTGATTTTCCCGTGTGTAGTTTTGGACTCTAAGGGCGGGGTTAGATTTTTAAATTATCACCTCAGGGGTGTGTGCAAGTATGAAGTGCCATTCCCAAGCCCAAAGGAAGCCTTCCAGATATTTCACAAGATGAGGCGCTCAACTAAGTCAAGGCTATTGGTGGGGTGTTGTCATTCATTTTCCTACCTAGCTTTGGTATTCTGGCAAAGCAGAGTAGACATCCCCAAAAGTGCTTTCAATACAAGTATGTGGACAAGTTAGGGCACAGAGGACTACCAGCCAGTTCTGCAAGACGGAATCGTAAAGCACGTGGCTTCTCTTCTACACCTTCACGCTAAAACCAAGCCAAATCCACTGCCTTGGAGTCAGTTCTAAGACTAATTTTTTCCCCGGTAGCAAACAGCAAACATCTTTCCCTCTGAGTGGCTGGTGGGCTTGAACTGCCAACTTAATGGCTAGTAGCCCATGGCTAAGCCATGGCGGCCTCAGGGTCCCTTAAAGGCACGTCAGCGGTAACTGGCAAAGGCGTCTTGAAAAATGGGTTTCATCACACCCCTGAACTCACACCCAGAATCACAACTGAAGCCTGGCTGAGAATCTGACTCCTTCTGGTGCCAATGCCACCGACTTCTGCCCGATTTTCTATATTCTGTTGATGGCGGCCCTCTGGGTCTTTCTGTGCGCTGGGATCATCCCCAGCTGACATAGCTCCCTGTGGCTTCTCGGGCAGTCTCTGGCCCGTTCGTTTACTTCAGAAATATTCGCCCTTGCGCTTAACCAAGTGGACATTAGGGGGAAAGACTTGGGGAACCTAGATTTGGGGAGGGATGCGAGGCGTGCGGGACTAATCTGAACCCTTTCCGGAGGCTCAGCGTTCAGCATGACGACGGCTGAGTTCCATTCAATCTCCTCCCGGCTGGCGCAAGCGCTGACTCCCGACCGAGCGGCGGGGAGGAGGAAGTGGCGCGGCCACCGTGGGGTGGGGCGCGCGTGTGGGGAGGGGAGGGGCGGCGGGCGCGTGGGGCGGGGCGGCGAGCGCGCGGGGCGGGGCGGCGGGGGCGCGGGCTAGGGGACCGGCCGCAGCGGCGAGAGCGCGCCCAGCCCCGCCGCGATGCCCGCGCGCCCCGGACGCCTCCTCCCCCTGCTGCCCCGCCGGCTGTCCCAGGCCGCGATGCTGCTGCTGCTGCTGGGCAGCGGCGGTCGCTGGGGCTTCTGCCCGCGGGCCTGGGCCCAGGAGCCGGACGCGCCCGCCGACGGGTCTTTCTCGGCCCACGGCGCGGAGGCGCAGGACCCGCACGCCAAGCACCTGTACACGGCCGACATGTTCGCGCACGGGATCCAGAGCGCCGCGCACTTCGTCATGTTCTTCGCGCCCTGGTAACTACCCGCCGCCGCCAACGCGCCTCCGGGCCCCGCGGGGTCAGGCCGGACGCAGACCCGCCCCGGCCCCGCCCGCCGTCACGCGACCCGAGAGCCGGCCGGGGGCCGAGGGGACGGTGGGGTGTGGGCGGCGCTGGGCCCGGACGGTCCGGCTGACGTGGCGCGGGGAGGAGGGGGAGGGAGGAGGAGAGGGGAGGTTCCCGAGCGGAGTCCGGAACGGGCGCACGGTCCCTCTCCCCTTACCCCACCCCGTCCCCCTCCATGTCCCCGAGACCACGGAGAGTGGGCTTTTCTAGTGCTCCTCGGAACCCGAACATCACCCCGTGGCCGCTACCCACACCCCAAACTTCCGAGGCCGGCGGGGCCCCGCGGCTTGCTGGACGCCGGGACTCCCAAGGGGCCACGTGGGCTGTGACGCGCCCCAGGGCCCTGCCTGCTGGCCTGCTATGGGCGGCGGGCCCGGCCCCCGGGGGCGGTTACTTCCAGGCTGGCCCTGCGGGCCGGTGACCAGTGTGAGGGGTGGAAGGGAGCATGCTCTCCCCGTGTTTGTTTTGTGGGGTGTGGAGAGAGGTTGACCCCGGAAGCAGGACGCCCCTTGTTTTGGGTGAGCCCTCCGTATCGCAGAGTAGATGGGAACGTGAACTCCAGGAGAGAAACCACCATCGGCCCACACTTCCCGTCTTAGCCTCTGCCGTCTCTCTCTCCTCGCCTGGGGCGAGTGGTTGGAAGGGTGCCACGGGGAGCCTCACCACGACTGTAGGTGGGACCTTGACGCCATGTATACCAGCTAGACCCCAAACTAGCGAGCACCTCCCTGATGAAACGGCTCTTGGCCATTCACACAAACAAATCTGTGCTTTCTCAGCATGCCCGAGATGTCAGAAAGAGGGGAGAGGCTGCCACCTTTGGGGGCACAAGGCAAGCTGAGATCAGGGCTTGACCTGGGGAAGACTTGTGCTTGTGTGAGCAAACCTTGGTTTTCCTACCTGGAGCTGAAGAAGGGGAGGTGTGTTAAGTCGGTGCTGGGGGAAGTGGGGGACATGATTTCTTTGGCCCAGCACAAGGCCTGCTTGCAGACTGAGGACTACCACTTTTGTTTGATTCTGTGTTGGGGTTGTTGAATCAAAATCTTTTGGACAGCTATCACTTCTTAGCAATGTATTTCAAGTTCTCAAGAACCAACTGATGTGTATGTCTAGAACTCCCAGTGGTACAGAAGATAACTGTTGTGCCAGTAAAATAATTAAAACAAACCCTGTTGCCTTCAAATGGATTCTGAAGCCTTAGTGAGCCCGGAGGACTTAGTACAAGGGCTGCTAACTGCCAGACCAGATGTTTGACACCACCAGCTGCTCTGCAAGAGAGAGATGACTGTTTTCTGGCTGGTGTATGGCCTCGGTGCAGTTCTGTTCAGCCATGAGTCTAGCGTGGTGTGGTTTGGTTTAATCATTACAAAAGAAGCCATGTGTTTTGCCAGCAGAGCTCAAATTTAGTGCTTCATCTTTCTACCGCCAGACTTCCTAATTAATAAACTCCTTACCACTGAGTGGATTCTGCCTCATTGTGACTATAGTAGAGGGTAGAAGGTTTCCGAGATTATCACTCCATGGGAGTAGATAGCCTCAACTTTCTCCCAACGAGCCCCTGGTGTTTTTGAACTGCTGACCTGATAGTTGGCAGCTGGACACATAATCACTATGCCACCAGGACTAAATAGTTAATCTGAGCAGTAGTCAGTAATTATTCCAGTTAAGTCAGCTGCTTAACCAGAGTCTGTTGCAATGAAAAAGATTGTAGACTTTCTTAATTATTTCACTGTTAAAGAAAAATTGACTCAGCTAAGTTTGTGTAGTATTTGGCTAGAATTTGGAGATCAGATTCGTCAGTAATCACCAGTTTGTTCTGGGCTGGATGAAGGAGAGAGAAGCAAGTGTGAACACTGAATATTAAGTAAATTTTTTTCCCCTTGTTTGAGGCTTAGATTTAGAGAAATCCTCACTGAAGGATTAACATTTAAGCTATGGACTGGTTTGTCTTCAAAGCCTACTACGAATCTGAGTAGAGACATCTTGAGTTTTTTATGACAACTTTAAAAATTACCTCTTGGGAGCAGATGACAGTTGATCCGAGGTCAGAATGAGTACATGCATGCCAGCTGCCCGCCCATCAATGCTCCTCTCTCTGTTCAGCTGCTGTGGGCTGTAGGGAAATAATGCGTGATTTGGGGGCCAGAGGCACGAGTGAACACACTGATGTCTGTCTTTGACGTGAATTTGGCAGGTGCAAGGGTCATCTCCACTGCTCTACATTCTGTGTCAACATCAGGCCATGCTTTCGCTGCAGCCCGTTTGCTGGTCACACAATGTGCCAACGAGGTCAAGGTTGGGCTGCCTTCTGAATGCCACTGGCTGCCTCAGAGCCTTACTCCATAGCCCCAGGGTTCCAGGTGAGCTGTCCCAGCAAATGTGATACCTGTGGCTGCCTCACAGCCACCCGGACAGGGAAGAATGATGGTCTTGCATGCTCCATTTTGAATTTGCACTTAGTGACATTATTCCTTATTCTTATTTCCAGTCTTGTACTTGTTGAATTCTCAAGAATGCAGAGAATCCATTTAGGAGGGAGAACTGTGCCTAACCTGAGTATATCTGGCTACACACACCACCACCACCACAGAGTCAGGACTGCCCTTGAAATCCCTTAGGGAAATTGTCTTGTGGGGGTTCTTAAATGTTTCTGCAGCCAGTTTCCTCCAGCACTGGATCAAATGATGATCCTTTCCCCCCAACCCCCCCCAGTGATGATCTCTTTGGTTTAGCACGAGTGCATCTGTGTTTCTAGCCAGCCCCATTGCCCTTGATGTGCTGAGGTCTCTCTCAATGGGGTACTCTGAGAAGGACCCCCCAGGTGGAGGCCCACAGATTCACCTCCCAGGAGGCACATCTCTGTAGGGTGCCAGGGAGCCTGGGGCTTTTCTTCTCCTTCCCTTTACTTTGGCTATGCCAGGCCGCAGGTGGTACCGTTTTGCGGCTTCTACTCACTGGTTGAGCTAGTAAAGTGCCAGGGATTTAGTGCTTGCCAAGCATGTGCTAAGAATGTGGGGTATATAGTAAGAAGGTGCTGCCCTTCTTGGAACTTGTAATGTTATATCTTAACACAGAAGGCTCTTCCCTCAAAATGATCCTCCAGAAAGGGGGGATTATTTTTTGGGGTTCACTTAGTTAAAATAGGGATTCTCGGAGTTTTAGTTTCGGAAAACCTGATGAAGCTGACCTACTCAGCTGTAGATGCTTCTCATTGAGATCCTTTGTCCAAAAGGAAGAGCGGCCAAGAGGTTGATCCCAGCTTTGATTTAGAAGGTATCTGCAGGAGGCGCTCCCAGGTTGGAGGCAGCGGGTGTTCTGGTAAACAGCCTTTTACAGAGGAGTGTGCCACAGAGCACAACCCCAGTGTTACTGTGTGGAGGGCTATGATCAGAACAATGCAATGCCTGGTGCCCGCGATGCTTTGTAAATGTGTGCTTGAAACTGCATGAAGTGTGAGCTCCTGCGATGTGTACGTCTGACACCGCCAACTTCAGACAGCCGAAGATGACAATCGGCTCCATGACTCCAGAAGTGGAGCTGGGTACAGAAAAGATGAGGACACTTTAATGACATTGAAGTAAGGGAAGAAGACAGGGGGAGCGACCCCTGAATATCTTCTTTTAAGTAATATGTGATTTTTAAGTAATTTTTGTAAAACTGAATTTATACCAGGAATAGCATAGAGATTTGATTGTATTAGCCCTAAAAGCTAGAAACTTCTTTAGCTTTCCATTGAGGTGTGTGTGTTACTTTTGAAGTTGACTCTAGTTGGGGGTGTTTGGTTATTTAGTCAAGGAGGCTTGACCTGAAAGATCAACTAGAGAATACAGCAAAAGGTGCTGTTGGCGCTAGGCAGAGAGGGGTGGGCATCCAAGAAGAGAGACAAGAGTGGTCAGTGAAAGGCTAGGGTCTCGGGACTGACTTCTTGGGAGGAAGCCATGCCGAAAGCAAACCTGGCGGCAAACAGGGACTAGCCAGTTAGAGGTCTAGGAGAAAGTAGATGTTCAGAGTCTCGGCGCCAAGCGGAGATCAGAGGTTGCCTCAGGTGGAGGCACGGAAAGAGAGGGGGGACCTCATGGGGAGATCAACAGACACAGTCCCTGGAGGACCCGCACAGCAGCTCACCGACTTGGCGCTGAATGCCGACAAGGACAGGGAGACTCTGGACGGTTTCGGCCGCAAGAGTGGGTCCTCCAGTCCCCCTGCGCTCTCAGTCTGTCTGCCGTGTGCGAGAGGGTGGGTGAACCTTGTTGCCCTGGGTAAATAGTGAGGTCATTGGGCGCTCAGTTTTTTGTGACTTTCCTCATAGGTGTGGGCACTGCCAGCGGCTACAGCCGACGTGGAATGACCTGGGAGACAAGTACAACAGCCTGGAAGATGCCAAGGTCTATGTCGCTAAAGTGGACTGCACGGCCGACTCAGATGTGTGCTCCTCCCAGGGGGTCCGAGGATACCCTACGTGAGTGGGGGAAGTTTCCCCACGCGGTTCAAGTGTTCCATAGCCCTGTACACGGAGCTAACGATAAAGGCCAAGTTCGGCTTTTGTGACTTCCTTTCTGATGCCCAACAACCGTTGTGTGCTGTTGATTGGTTCTGACCCCCAGCCTCTCCATGTAAAGCAGGGTGGAAACGGCCTGCTCTGGTCTGTTCTCACCGTCCTTGGCACGCTTGAGCCCGCAGTGCGCCCACTGCATCAGTCCATCTTGCTCGGGGGCTTTCTTTCTTACTGGTCCCCTCGTTGAAGGTTGATGCTCTTTTCCTTCTCCAAAGCACATGAGATGAAGTCTTGCCACCCATGCTCCTCAGAAGCACGATGACTACTTCCAAGATGGATTTGTTCCGTCTTCTAGCAGTCTGTGCTATATTTAATATTCTTCACCAACACTCTCATGCAAAGGCACCAACACCTCTCTGATCGTCCTTATTCACTGTCAACTTCCACATACGCATGAGGCTGCTGGAAATGCTGTGGCATGAGTCTTCAAAGCGACACCTTTGCCTTTGAAGGCGATTCATGTTAGGGGAAAATGATCTTTAACAAGGTGTCACTTTTTGACGCCTTTTTGTATTTTCTTTGGAAAAGCTTTGTTAATTTACCCACGCTGGGTTTTCTCACCTTTTCTCACTTTTAAGAATATGTGCACCCAGGCAAAGAGGGGTCTCCTTGAAGTGTGCCGTGGCTTACATTCATGGGAACCTTCCTCAGTGAACGGAGACCTCAAAAGCAGAGTTGTTTCCACAGTGAGCCTCGCCATCTGCTAGTGCATCCTTCCCAGAGTCATTCCCTCGGTGGCTGGTGCCTGAGCTCGGGCAGTTGGAAACCAGCTAGACCCATTGCTGCCAGATTGATGTCGGCACTTGGTGACTCTCTGTGTCCGAGAAGAGCTGTGCCCCTCAGGGTGCCCGGCATCTGGTCTTTCAGAAGCAGATCCCCAGGCCCTTCTGCGAGGGAGGCCGGCACCTCCAACCTTCTGTCTAGCACCTGGGTGTGTTGCCAGCACCACCAGACGGACAGAAGAACGGACGGGACCCCCTGTTGGAAAGGCAGGTGGCCACCAGAGCACAGCAGTTCTGAGAAGAAATGCCACCCCCTTTCGGACAGCCAAAGAGGTTGTCTTCCTTCCCTCTTTCTGTTGTGAAGATGTCAAGATTGAAACTAGTGAATGTAAAGGGAAGATTATTTAGAAGTCTGCCGGCGAAGCCCTGAGGAGTTGTGAGTCTCCATCTCTACTGTACTAACCGTAGGGGAACCGACCACCTTTGAGGCCCTGTCGTTTCCTGTTCCGGGGAAGTACTGTGCCCACTCCTGATGGGTGCCACCTGGGCGAATGTTCATTTCAAGAGGTGGCCCTGTTGCCAGGAAGGAGGGCACGATCTGGCCGCAAGCTGGCAGCCACCTTCAGGTGCCTGGCAAATGCTGGAGGGGGGAGCGCAGCTCTCAGAGAAAAGGGAGATGCTGTTTGCAGGAGACAGGAAGAATGCCGCCTGGACCTCCCTAGAAGTTTGTTCCAATTGGTGATGCAAGCCTGCTCGATAGGACTCATTACTTGGAGTAATCCAGAGCATATTCAGGTGACCAAAGAGACCCTGGTGGGGGCACAGAGTTTGGCTGAGATTAGAGGCTCGAATCCACCCCGAGATTCCTTGGAAGCAAGTCTGGTCAGTCGACTTCCGAAACCTCCGCCAGTGCAACCCGGTGCAGCACTGTTCCCCGCTGACACAAGCGAGCTGGAATCTGCCCTACAGCAACTGTATGAGACCCGAGAGGTGGACAGGGCCCTGACCTTGAAGCTTGAGGCCACAGGTCGAACCTTCGCTCTACTGTGTACTTTTGTCCACTCACCATATGGTGCACATTGTTTAGGCAGAGTCTGACTCCCACAGTCGAAAGCACATCTAGTACATGCCAGAGCTTCCCCCACCTTCCCGTTTCAAAGTAGCGTTTCTGTCAGGACCTCTGGAGCTTCTGGTTTGGTAAGTGAGGTTCCATGATGTCAGATCTTCTGAAAGGTGGAATCCCCTGTTCGGCAGAGCACACCTGGGGTCCACTGATGTTTCATGGCTAGAGCCTCTCAGAGGCAGATCGTCAGACCTCCCCGCAGTGTGTCTCTGGGTGGATTTGAACTGCCAACTTGCACACCCCCCTGGAGCCTAGAGAATCCTGACATCCAGGAAGCCCCAGGGGGTGCAGGGCCGAAGGAGGGAAGCCATCCACAGTAGTGGAATGTACGCAGCCATTCGGCACACTTCTGCCCAGAGTTACGCAGGAATGATGAGGGCTTTCACCGGTGCAGTCCTTCAGAAGGAGGGAGACAAAGCCTCTGGGAGCCGAGGGTCCCAGGATGTTTGGGGCTGTGCTCAGGCTGGGCCCCAGCAGCCCCACTCCCACTGGCGCTCCCACGCGGAACCGTGTGCTGCGGGGAGAAGTACAGATCGGTGACTGACAGGTTGTCTGGGGCTGCCCAGTGTGGGCTGAGCCCACCTCCACCTTGAGAGAGGAGAGTTGGGGAAGGATAGAAAGTTTTTTCAGTCCACCAGTCAGAAGAGGGTTTTTAAGTTTTATTTGTTTTGTTTTGCCTAATGCCTGCCAACTTAGGAAAATTAGAGCTTGGGCTGTATATTAACTTCACAGAGTTGACTGACTCTGTCATCTTTCTGGTGCTTTAATAGCCATGTTTCCATCTCGAAGCCCTTTGGTTGGAGGAAGGGAATTGGAGAAGAGAGGAGGCGAAGTTTACTTAGTAAGCTCAACTGGGAGATAGGGGAGACGCAGCTAAGTGCCCAGCAGCTAATTGAAAGGCCAGCAAGTGTGCACTGACCAGCTGTTCCATAGGCGAGACAGGCAGGGCGCCAGGCTGTCTCCATTCCTGAAGAATAAAGCCTGGATTTCCCTGCCCTTAATGTACCCTGTTCTCTCAGAATCAGGGCCACTCAACAGTGGTGGGCTTTGTTTGCCTTACAGGGGTCACAGGTATTTCTAGAACGGGGTGGCCCCAGCCAGACAGGCTTTGGGGCATCTTAAATGTTCAACTTCATGAAGTGCTGACAAAATCTATTCAAGTTTAGCCTTTTGTTCCAATTTTCAAAAAATAAGCTACTGAGGGACACAAGTAGACCTGCACCCTTCATCAATGGCACATCAGGCTATGTCACCTAAGCCCCTCACCACTATGCTGTGTGCCGGGCAGGGCCCCTCCGCGCCAGCTTACATGCCCAGGCTGACCACCGGGAAGTTCTTCAGTCATTGGTTCTTCAAGCCCAGAGTTCTGGTTTCCATAAATCTTGGCTTCTTAACACACTCTTCCTATGCCTTTGGCGTCTAACAAAACCCACAGTCACACTGCAGAAGGGGATGGGAGGGATGTGTTGGATGAACTCGCCAAGAGATGACAGTTTGGATCAGCCCCTCCTCCATCCCTTCCCTCTTTTTATCCCTGTTACCTGTGACACCTTCAATTAGGTTTGTGTCGCACCTGTTTTCCTGTTACGAATGAGATGGTTCAAGAACTGGCAGTATTCCTTCCACTCCCAAGGTCAGCTGCCGTTTTCTCACTTAGAAAGCAGGAAAGATGCTGTCTGCAGGGAAGTGATGGAGGGAAGCTCAGTCACACAGTCCCTGGCTCTTCATGCCTATTGCTGGTTGCTGGCCATGCAGTCAGCTCCCACTCAGAAGTGACCCCATGTCCGACACCTGGAAGCACTGCCAGGTCCCAAGCCATGCTCACAGTGGTGAGGTCTGAGCCCATTGTTGTAGCCATTCTGCCAGTCCATCGCTTCGAGGGCCTTCCTCGTGTTCACTGGCCCTCATTCGTGTCTTGATCCTTCTTTGAGGACCTTTCTCTTCTGATAAGATGTCCAAAGAACGTGTGTCAATGTCTTGCCAACCTTACTTCCAAAGAGCATTCTAGCTGTACTTCTTCCAAGAGGGATTGGTCCATTCTTCTGCCAGACCACAGTATATTCCGTCTTCTTCACCAACATCATAATTCGGACACATCAATTCCTTTCTGTTCTTAAGTCATTGCTTAGTTTCTATATGTATATGGCATGATTAAAAAATACCCCGGCTTAGATCAATTGCATGTTAGTGCTCATGCTTAGGTAGCATCTAATACCTGTTAAATCAGCATAAAATTTAAAAGTGATATATTTATTTACATTTTTAACTTAAAGAAACCCACCAAGATAAAAAACAAAACAAAAAGCAAGCAAGCTACTTAAGTCGAGACAGGATCGGAGTGGCAAGAAAGCTCGGAAGTTCTACAGAGGGGAAATGAACATTTGCAAGTGGGCAGCTCTTCCACAGCATTCGGTTTGATGCCCTTCAGTTTCGTTTTTCTTGAATACGATCAGAAACTTTCCATTGTTCAGGACCAAGTGTATATATATGTATGTATGTGTGTATATGTGTTATATATATGTATATATTATAGCTCATAGACTGGAAGTTCCTTTGGATGAGTTTGCTCCCTGATAAGATAAATGCTCTCAGCCCGAGCACTTTGAAGAGCTCTAACGTGTTGCTCTATCTAATCCCTTGTTGCTCTTGTAGCTTAAAGTTTTTCAAACCTGGCCAGGAAGCTGTGAAGTACCAGGGTCCCCGAGACTTCCAGACGCTGGAGAGCTGGATGCTGCAGACGCTGAATGAGGAGCCTGCGGTGAGTGCCCGAGAAGAAGCATGTAAGACCAGTTCAGGGGAGGAATTAGGCTGCATTGTAAAGCACATTTGACTGACTTAGAGCTCACTTACACTGTATGTGTCAGTCCGGGTAGACTAGAGGAACAAATTTCAAGGACACCCATATCGATATAAGGAAAGGGTTTATATACAAAAGGAATGGGACACGGAGAAAGCATCCCAGCCCAGTCCAGTCCAAAGTCATAAGTCCGATATTAACCCATATGCCCGAAATCAGTCTATAAAGTCTCCTTCCGGCTCACGAAGTCACAGGTCAGTGGGTGCAGAATCCCGGTGCTGGCAGGGGTCTCCCCATGGTTGCTCGCTTCCAGGGCTCAGGGTCCATCGACAGCATGCTGCTCCAGCTTCAGAGGTCTGGCTCCATCAAGGCAAACCCGTGTGGTCTCTCCGCTGACTCGTCCAGCTTCTTGGACGCTGCCATCTTGTCTTTATCGTGACTCATCGCCTCTGAGACTAACTCCCAACAACTGGGGAAGATGGCTTCTCATCTTCACGAGGGAAATATCATGAGATTTCCCAGAAGTCTCAGGAGAAAGCTATGTCCACATAGAGGCCTCATTGGCTGCGCAATGGCTATCTCCAGATTAACAGGCTAGTCTCCACACCCACATTTCAATCATAAAATTAACATAAGCTCATGACTGCCACTGTATGAGAAGACAACCCTGAAGGGACAGTTTCGCTTGGAAATCCTCGAGCTTGCACACACATAGAAGATAGCGGAGAGTGAATCCCACCACCTTGCTTCAGCACTGACCACCCAGTGGCTTTGTTTCGTCCATGTCACCTCCTTTGTCTAGCAACAAAGTCAGCCTTGGGGGCATTTGTAGTTCATTCACTTTTGCCCCAGAGAGACACTTTTTATGTCTTAACACACCCGCGGTTGCCAGGCTCACATGCCATACAATTGGTGGTAATTTGGTAGCATCAACAATTGACTCTTGGCCAGAACATTCAGTTTGGAAGGCTCTGGGTCTCCACTCTCCCTGAGGATCAGTGCCTCCCCCCGCCTCCCACAGTCTTGATGCCACACCATCATGCGAAGCTTCTCGCTTTTCCCTGTCTGCAAGGCCGGAGTTGGCTTTGTGGGGGACATAAATCATTTCCCTTAATCCTGTTCCTAAGGGGCCCTGCTGGCACGGTGGGGAGGCACTGGACTGCTCTCCGCCAGCTTAGAAGTTTGAAACCGCAGCTGCTCTGAGGGAGAAAGATGAGGCTTTCTACTCCTCTAAAGAGGTAGTCTCGGGAACTCACAGGGGCTGTGTCCCCCGTCCTGTAGGGTAAGACTCTTCGTGTCTTACTGCCTCTCGCTGAATTAGGGTACTACGAGGTGTCATCCTTTCACAAACTAAGGTGAAACACACCTCAGGAAGGTGGCCACACAGACCAGAATTCCTGTCCTCCTTCATCTAGCGCAGGGAGTGCTCCCTGCTGTGAGGGCTGGCGTTTCCCAGGGCAGCTATGTGCTCGCTTGGTTTCTGTGAAAATCTCCACTCGTCTGAAGTCCACTTGTTGCAAAAGTGCTGTTATACTTCGTGTCTAGAAAACTGCAGTGGCGGTGTGGTGAAGTATACATTTGACTAAAGGCTCCTTTTAGGTCCCAGGGAAAGCCACACAGCTTTCAGTGAATTTGCATTTTCTCTAGTTTCATCATCCTAGCACGGAGGGAGCAGGTGTCACTTTCATGTCTATTAAAGCTTCCAATTTTCGTCTTTGTAAAAATAGCACTTTTATGGGTGGGGGTGGAGGGAGGGCTAAATGGAAGGAAACCAGTTCTAAAAAGGATTGCATGGCCGCCAGGAAACTTCAGATGAGCTCTGTTATGTAGGCTGCACAGCGTCACCAAAAAGCTAGCCTTCCATGTTGACTTTTATGTGGTCAAGGTGCGGTGGACGTTGGGTGACTGGAAGATCCCTTCTTCTCAGGGCCGAGCTTCCTTTGAGTGAAGGGGCTGCTGAAGGGGGGGGGGGTACGAGTGCTCCCCTACCCTGTAGAGAGAGGAACGGCATGCACCACCACCCATGCCACTCTGACCCAGTGACCTCGCTTGGCCCTGCTTCAGTGTCTCGGGGAAATAGAGATCTCACAGGACTCCAAGACACAGTAGCCATAAAAATGACAACCAGTTCCTGCTGAATGGACTCTGACTAATGGGAACCTTTAGGTTTACCCAAGAAGAGCTGTGCTTTATAGGGTTTGCAAGGCAAGTATCTTGTCAGGCCTTTCTTTCGAGACACCTCTGGGTGGACTTGAACCTCCAACCTCAGTTAGCAACCAGCCCTGATAGCCATGTGTACTCCGTTAGCAACCAATCCTGTTAGCCACTCTATAAAAGTTAAAACCTGTTAGCCATGTGTACCACTCTAGAGAGATTAAAAGTTCATTTTTGATGAATTTCTTTGTTAAGCTTTTCTTTTAGCTGAGGCAATGTTCTTTGGGGAAAAGCCCAAACATGCAAGCATTATATTACTAGCTGAAAAGTCTTTTCAGTTTGAACTTTCTTTTAAGCAGAACTTTTTTTTAAAAAAATCATTTTTAGGCTGAGCCCCGGTGGCGTAGTGCTTGAGTGTGAGACTGAGGCCCACTGGCTTGGCGGTTCAAACCAGCAGCAGCAAGACTGGGTCTCCCCCTCCCACCAGAGGACAGTGATCCTCACCCCACCCCCCCAAAAAAAGAAAAAAAAATCATTTTTCACTGGTGCTTTTTCTGTTTGCGCTACCCTGTGCCCCTGTCCCCGTACTCTTTCATCTTTACTGTGTTGATTGGTCTCATACAGTTGCGTGTTTGGAGGTAGGCGGTGCTCACTGGTAATATTCCTTACTCCATGAGCCACCCTGTGCTGCAGCTAGATGATGACGGCAGTCTTGAGGGGTGCGGGTGCAGACTTTATGCCATCTCTCAGGGTGATAGCTTCAAGTATTCCCTCGGGGTGATGACCTCTGTGACCTGGGGCAAGGTGCTCTCTTATTTTCATCTGGTGTCCCATATGTCTGGATTAAAAAAAATTTTCTTTTGAATTTTATTTCACATTTTTCACCCCTTCTACCAAGCTCCATCTGTGGTATCCTTGGTCACGAAGGTCGTTAGTGACAACTGGGCACCATCTAATTCTGGGTTCAAGGGAGCCGAGTCAGCGGTTCCTGTGGATTGCCAGCCCTGTCTGGTAGTTTCTTCTCTGAGTCTTTGGCTTCCTCTTTTCTCTTGTGCTTGGTATTATAGTAGGTCTTTAGCTTTCTCTTAGGTACAAGCAAAATCTTTTTTAAAACTTTTCCAAACTTTTAGACAAGTTTTTCATTTGTTTTAGCCCTAATTAAATATGTAAGTTTTTATGAACAAGATTATGTAAATAGTGCATGTATTATGACATAGGGATGCTGGTTTTAAAAATAGGAAAGATGTGTGTCAAGGTTGTATGATATTGCCATATTTATTAAGTTTATCTGCTTGAGGAAATCATCTGAGAAGCTGGACCATATGAAGTAAAACAAAGCATCAAGATTCCAAGAAGGTTAATTAAGATGAGCAGATAACATAACTTTGTTTGTGAAAGTGAGGAAGACTTAAATAAAACACTTGGTAACGAAGTTCAAGGACTATAAACTTCAGTGTGGATTGTAACTCAGTCTGAAGAAAACCAACATCCCCATAGCTGGACCAGCAGACATCATGAGAAAGAGGAAATATTCAAGTCATCAAGGGTTTCATTTTGCTTGGGTCCACAGTTAGTGCTTTTGGAACCAACAATCAAGAAAGCAGAAGACCTATTACAATGGGCAGATGTGCTGTGTAAGACCTCTGTCAAATGTTTAAGAGCAAGGATATCACTTTGAGGTCTAAAGTACGCCTGACCCATGCGTGCCATGGCATTTTTTCAATCTCCTTGCTGTGGTATTTTCACATTGAAGCATGTGAAAACTGGACAGTGCATAAAGAAGGCAACAGAAGAATTGATACATTTGAATTATGGTATTTATTAAGAATATTAGGGCTGAGCCCCCCAGTACCATAGTGGTTGTGTGAGGGACTGCAGCCCCCTGGGTTGGCACTTCAAATCCAACTGCAGCTTTCCAGGAGCAAGGCTGGGCCTCCTACTCCTACCAGAGGGCAGTGATGCCAAAAAAAAAAAAAATATTAAAAGTTCCTAGAATTGTCTGTCTTGAAAGAAGTACAGCCACCAGAATGCTTAACAGAGAAGATGATAAAGCTTTATCTACTGTGTACTTTGGAGATTGTGTTAGTCCGGGGTGACTAGAGAAACAAATCCAGACATACTCTTATATAAGAAAGAGGTTTATATGAAAAGGCAATTGAGTATTAAGAAAATATCCCAGCGTAGTCCAGATCAAGTCCATAAATCCAATATTAGCCCACTTGCCCGATTCCAATCTCTAAAGCTCTCTTCAGATTCACACAACACATGCAATCAAACTGAATGCAGGAAGATCACAGACCGGTGAGTGGGAAGGCTTGTGGATCCATTGGGAGTGGAACCACCTCATTGCTGGCAGGGATCTCCATGTGGCTCCTCCAGCTCCAAAACTTTAGCGTCGTTCCATTTGTCTTTGTCAGCAGGAATGTCTTGTGGGGAGTGAGCGTGGGTCCCTTTGCCAGAGATCTAGTTATCTCCATGGTGCCTCCAAATGAGGTCACTAAGCTGTGACCCAACCCGATTGACAGGCTGAATCCACCCTTTGACTCCTCATAGTCTCAAGTTGACAATGGATTATGTAGCTGCCACGGTCATGTCTTCCTTCTGAGGTCACTCTGGGTGTGTGTGTGTTAGAATTCCCTATCTTTTAGGTGAGTGGTTAGTTGAGTGCTAAACTCAGAGGACAAGTAATTGTTAAACAAATGATAGTAGGGGATAATAATCTGATAATAGGGGACATTACTTTTAAATACCATATAAACAAATGTTGTGAGGTTAGGTGGTGTTGAGTCTGTTCCAAATCAGAGTGATCCTGGGTACAAGAGAACTAAACACTGCCGTGTTCTGCCCCATCCTTTTTGTCACAGCACAAAAAGGATGGGACACATTGTCTAATGTGTCAATCCATCACATTGAGGGCTTTCCACTTCTGTGCCCAAATTGCAGTTTTACAAAGCATGTCCTTCTCTAAGGGATGGTTCCTCTTGGTAGTGTGTCCATCGTTCAAGAGACAGAGTCTTCTCACCCTTGCCTCTCAAGAGCATTCTCACAATTCTTCCATGGTATGCCTAATAGTCTAAGCCAACACCCTAGTTCAACAGTGCCATTCTCATTCATTGTCTTGCCAGTCATTGTCCACGTTTCCCATGCACATGAGGCATTTTGAAGTACAGCTTGAGTCAGGCATATACTGACAGGCCAAACTCCACACCTTCACTCTGTTGATCAAGTGGACATGAAATGATGTCATGCTATCAGGAGCAAGCGGCCCCTACAGGAGGGTAAGAAGCAGAACGTGGAGCCGGGCGGACAGACACTGGCCGCAGTGTGCTCAAACCGAACAGCTGTGAGTCCGGAGCGATCACAGGGCGGGGCAGTGACTCATGCTGTGTCTAGCCCACTCGATGGCCCTGCCCAGCAACATTGAGATTTCTTCCCTCCAGTGTTACAGCAATAGTAAAGAAAGCTGAGAGAAAACCTGCCATTTCAGAAAATAAAAGTGTGAGGTAAGCACACACTACCCCGATTTTTATATTTCCACGCTTCTGCATTTTTTTTATCATTTAATAAAAGGTATAAACACATTTCTTCCCATAGTCTCTTGAGATGTCTCCTATAGAGGTTTGTCCACAGTTTGCATTATCTTGTGGATTTACCATTCTTCACCCATTCTCCCCTCAGTTCATGTGCTACCTACTCACTGCCATTCAATCAATCCATGCTTGTCATCTTCCCAAGGCCATAGACCTTTTTGTTGTTGTTGTTGTTGTTGTTGTTAGGCATCACTGCTCTCCGGTGGTGGGAGTAGGAGGCCCAGCCCCACTGCTGGAATGGAACCTTCGTCCCAGTGGGCCGCAGTCCCGCGCACAACCACTATGCCACCGGGGCCCAGCCCGACCATAGACCTTTATGGGAGCCAAAAACCTGTTTCTCTCAGGAAGCTGCGCCTGGGTTTGATCGGCCCATCTTGCAAGTTAGCAGTTCAACATGCAAAGTCACACAAGCCTGTGCCTTTGACTAGTAGGATAGAGGTCATCTGTCTCTTTTTTTGCAAAGAACTTTTATTTTTCTTTCGAATTATATCTTTGGACTTTATTCTCAGGCATGAACTCGGAGTGCAAAGCAAGATCATTTTTATGACACTTAGCATTGCCAGATTGCTTGCTTAAGACATCCCAATGGTATGCTTTGCCCCCTGTTGTGAGGGCCTCCCAAGGGTCACTAGGAGCCCTGGTGGCAGAGTGACCACCAGTTGAGCTGCGTTCCCCAGGTCAGCAGGGCTAAACCATGGGGGGCCCCATCGGAAAAAGATGGGGCTTTCTGCCCTTGTCAAGAGTGGCAGCCTTGGAAACACACGGGCAGGTTTAACCTGCCGTATAGAGTCACTGAGTTGTCAACCACTGGATGGTGGTGAATAAGATCTAAGATCCAAAAGTTCCTGGAAGAATGGAAGTGGAAGGTAATGGAATTTTGGAACTTTATCCTGCTTCGGTGTGGGCAATGAGCGGGAGAGGCAGATCCCCCCAGAGGCTGCATGATGAACAGTTTAGCACTGAAAGCCCTTTGATCCCCTACATTCACCTTGTGTGAACGAAAGCACTTCACTCTTGTGCTCCAGGGCCTCCTTTTGCGAGGGTGCCTGCCACTACACCTGTGCATGGCCTTTTGTACTCTGCAGTTTTGAAGTTCTGAAGATGTAACTTGGGACTTCTTTTTAACAAGAACACACACATCTGCCTTGGAAGATGTACGCTCCGCAGGCTCTTCAGAGGCAAAGGCGGCAAGACTTGGTCTCTCACATACTTGGGAAGTGTCAGGAGAGACCAGTTCCCTGAGAAGGACATGCTGAATGGAGTGGACGGGTAGCGAAATGGACTGGCATCGTGGCTGCAGCAATGGGCTGCAGCAGAGGACCAGTTTTGAGGACGGCACAGGACTGGACAGGGTTTCATTTCATTATGTCCATAAGTTTGCAGCTGCTTGGAACAAACTGACACCTAATAACAAGAACAGCAGAGACCACCAGGTAAAAATAGTAAGTTTAAGATGTAACCTTCTATTTGAAGGGGTTCTGACCCATTGAAATATTATTTTAAAAAAGCAAGCTTCAACCTGTGTGATCCTGAGGGGTCAAAGGGAGCAGGTATCAAAACAAGAATCACATCACTGAGAATGAGGGGGAGAGCAGGGTGGGGACCCGAGGCCCATTCGTGGGCGATTGAACACCCCCTTACAGAAGGGTCGCGAGGAGAAGGGCCAGAGTACAGTGAAGTAGGGATAAACCACACAACTGTAGTTCTTAAAGACTTCCTGCCCCCAACTATTTTGATCCCAATTCTACCTTACAAATCCAGCTGGACTGAAAGAGGTACACTGGAAATACGGGGACAGATGAACTCCTCAGGACCAGTGGTGAGAGCGGAGTTACCAGATGGGTGGTGGGAAGGTGGGGTAGAGAGGGGGAGCCAATTACAAGGATCTACACATACCCTCTTATCTGGAGGACGGACAACAGGAGTGGGTGAGGGGAAACGTCGGGCAGTGTTAGCACAAAATAATCATTTATAAATTATCAAGTGTTCATGAAGGAGAAGGGAACGGTGAGGGAGGAGAAAAGATGAAGAACTTAAGTGAACGGTTAAAATGTTTTGAGAATGGTGGCAGCAGGTGTGCAAAGGTGTTTGGCACAATATATGTATGTATGGATTGTGATAAGCATAGTACAAGCCCCCAATAAATGACATTAAAAAAAGATAATCAAAAATTGAAAAAAAGATGCATGTAGTTTTAGCCCCTGGAAAATCCCCTTTGAACCTAGACCGGGAACATGAATAGCCTTGACATCATGCAGAGTGCAGTGGGAAAGTGGATGATGACTGCTGTAGCTAGTGTAAAATTTAACACCTTGTGATTTGATCTCCCTTTTCACCCATTTTAAAGTTGTTCTCATTTATAGTAGTTTTCTGTTTTCATCCCTGATGAGGTCTTGCGTTATTTTGTTAGTGTTTTTAACGTCTCTGTTTCTTTGATTTTGCTTCTGTCTTTTTCACTTAAATGACATCTAGGATGAGTGACTGTTGATAGAGTAACTGAGGAGCTTATACAAGGAGTATAAGAAAGAAAACGTATCAAACTTATTGGGTGACGATGGTACAACTCTTTGTGATATGATTGCACTCTTGAATTATATAATATGTGCATTATGTTCCAATAAAATGGCTTTTAAAAATTGAGGACTATCAGGGAGGGTGGCAAAGAAAGGGGAAACTGATTGCAGGATCTACATATAACCTCTCTGAAGTACGGGCATCAG
The DNA here is from genome assembly GCA_004026705.1 of Nesogale talazaci. NCBI lineage: Eukaryota > Metazoa > Chordata > Mammalia > Afrosoricida > Tenrecidae > Nesogale > Nesogale talazaci. Next base: position 118 of record PVJH01009816.1, on the reverse strand, counting down.
GGAAGTGAGTGAAGGGATACATCGGACAGTGTCCAATATGATAAAATAATGACAATTTGTGAATGGTTAAGGGTTCGTGAGGGAGGGGGAGTGAGAAGGGAGGGGAAATATGGGGAGC